>LPNX010334391.1:73496-158140 GCA_001517045.1 Pseudotsuga menziesii | reverse complement strand
TGGGACGTGTGCTCGATCTGGTCTTTTGAGGCAAGGAGAGGATACGAGAACATCAGAATCTCTGGTTGATATACCCTGTAAAAACATCTCAACTTGACAATAAAAACCTCAGTAGCACAAGTTTTATAAAAAACCAAATGAACCACTAAGTTGATTTATTTAAACAACATAAATGTAACTAACTAAAATAAGCAAAGTTTTATTATAGTTAAGTATAAAAAAGAAATGTAGAAAGTAAATGCTCTCTTTCAAGGAGCTTATTTTCCTACTCTAAGCATGACATAAAAAGGGTTAAGTGTAATCAGAAATCCAATGTAACCACCTAAGCATTTTATTGACATAAAAAAAATTTCCCTTGCCTTTGGTTACCAGCCAAAGTAAGGATACCTTATTCAGAAAATGCAAACCTGCGTGATGATTCAAGATGGGCGGGATGGATGGGAGATCATAGGTATGAATAAAAAAATTCTTCCCCAACTTGTATGTGCTCATGCAGGCTGCTTCTATCCATGACTGGATAGGGCTGATATACCAATCAGAATGATGAGGCAGATTGACTATATCATCATACTGATCACCAGGGGTTATCAAATGATAACTTGTTGCACAAACCCCAAGTAGCTCCAAATCATAAGGAACCTCTATATGTGAAAAAGATGGCTGAGACTGATTTTCCACTAACTGCATCACATCTAAATTTTCACAATACTGTTTCTCAATGTCTTCATTACTGATACTCTTGTGCAGCTCTACATGTTATGACTCTGAATGATCATATAAGAGTTTTGAATGCTGCTTTTGCATACTAGGATTTTCCAAGGTCTCTAGATTCATGCTTCCCTCTATCGAATTATAGTAGATTGGACTTCCACAAATCTCTAAATAGACACTACCCTCGTTGGATATAGCATGGATAGGATTCTTAAAAAGATATCCACAAAAATCCCAATAGTCATCATCATCATCTATGTTAAATGTGATGGATTCCCCATTGCTCATATCAGGTTCCGATATCGATTTCTCTTTGTCTTCACTATTGATATCAATATATGTCTCAGACTGATCTTGTGGATAAACTACATGCTCCCTTTTCATATCAAAGTTTCCCAAGGCCATATGGTCCATGCTCTCTCCTTTAGATATGCCATAGACAGAAAAATCAACAAAACCATCAAAAGTTTCTAGTTCATTATTTTCCTCTTTATTCATGTCACAGACTGGATTTTCCATGAATGTCCAGGACTCCTCATCAACATCTTTATCGGGGATAAGGGAGTCCTCGTCACTTGTATCATGCTCCAAGCTATACTTGTCCTCATTTTCATACTCATCTTCTTCAGAGAAAAGGTCACAAGGTAGTAAACCTTCCAGACTGTCATCATTATATGGAGAACACATAGGAGTCCCATCATGTATATTATAGTTTTCATCATAAGTTTCACTATAAGATTCTGCAATGGTTTCATCTTCAGGATTGTACTGTTTAGATGATAACAAAGGGTAGGCATGGCCTACCATGTATATATGATCAGGCTTGCTCGAATTTGTTTCCTGATTACTGACCTCCGCCATCCCATTTTCTATAATCCGGTTTGCTATGTAGCAAGTGCTTTCTGGGTGGAATTGCTCACAAGGTCTACACCATGGAATTACTTCATCTACTAGGTTAGTTGAGTCTAACTGGTTTGGAATCCTAGGTTCTTGCTGAGGAAACTTCTTTTGATATACTTGATTCTGCTTTGGCTGAAGATTCCTAGGTTCATTATTTCTCTCCCATGTGACCATTCTATTTTGCATTTTTGTCATGAATTCATCCTGATTAGTCACCACTTTTTCAAGCATGCTAGCTATTTTTTCCATGGGGTCTTTAGAGGTTTTCTTTTCCTCTAGTTCATAGGCTTTTCCCTTTTCTTCGTTGTATGAAGTGTTTCCCATAGTGTAACCTGGAATGTTGGACTTGCCCGAAGATTGCATATTCCTTTCTATTTTCTCGGCCAGATCTTGAGCAGTTTTTAGATCGGCCGGCTCTTTGTCCCTTAACTGGTACCTCAAATCACCCGTGAAAGCTTCGATGTAATATATGAGGATGGAGGCATCCCTTGGCTTGATTTCTCTAGGGAGGTCCGCAACCACACGCATGAACTTAGTATTAAATTCATCAATGGTTTCATTCTCCATCTTCTTTATGTTATGAAGGGCAGCAAGCAGATCTCTTGGTTCTTTCTTTTCCCCCCATCTCTTCTTAAAACCTGCTAGGAATTCATTAATGGTTTTATATGAATCATCACCAAGGTTTTCATACCATTCCGCAGCATCATCCTCTAAGGTGTCTAACTTGTGTCTCTAACCTAATTTACAATTTGCTTCTTCTATTTATAGGTAACCTGAAGATTGCTTCTACATGGATCGACTGACTCTCCATTAAAGACTATAATAACTATCTACCTAACAACTTAGCTTCAGAAATAAATTCGACTGGTTTACATTGCCGAATCATGGACTCTTTCCTCTTGTCAGACTGACCGACAAGATCTTGACTGATACAGACTCTGACAGAGTCGGCTGAGAGTCAGGTACAGATCTGCGAGTGATTAATATTTCCAACAAAAACTTGCTGCCTCCTGGCAATCGGATTTCTAAACACCATGGACGAAATCCTTGGAAAAGCCATCTCACGCAGTAGTTAGCTCTCACTCCGAATAATAGCACAAAAAGGAATTATTCTTCTACTGATACCGTCTAATCTATATGCATAGTATATATAGTGCTGAAATGGAACGGGAGTGGCGGCTCAATCATTTGCCAAAATTGAATGTGTCCAAATGTGAAGGATGACTGGTTGGCTACGTAATTTTTATATTATGATAAAATAAAGGTGTGTGGGTTGTTGAAGGTATCTTTAACTTTCTTATAACTTTCGTATGCATCTTTCTAGTTCTGGCCGTAGTAATTAGTATAGTGTTTACTTTCAGTCTTTTTAATGTTTATACGAGTGATGGATAAAGAGATTTATGGACAGAGAGGTTGTGGGATTGGTCTCTCTGGTTGAAGCCCACATACAAATCTCTACTCTGGGGAGATTGTAGTGTTGTTTTTTTTCCTATGGAGGAGGTTGCCTTCCTAGGTTTGTGTGATCACATTGTTTGCTCGATTACAAATGAGTAATAATCTCAATGAATTTACATTGAACCTAATATTGGTTGAGTAATACTTTATGTCAAGTATATTTGAAAAGTTTTATGTTGTATGTGTCTTTTCATATTTTCCTAAATAATAGGAGAGCAAGGGAAATTATAAGCAATTATATCTATCACATATATCTCAGATTAGAAAAAGCAAAACCTAACAATAACAAAAAGCCAAACAAAACATAAAACATAACAATAACACCTAATAACAAAAAGCCAAACAAAACATAAAATATAACAATAACACCTAATCTTTGGTTGAGTAATAGACTTAACAATAACAAAAAGCCAAACAAAACATAAAACATAACAATAACACCTAATAACAAAAATCTAAACAAAACATAAAACATAACAATAACACCTAATCTTTGGTTGAGTAATATACTTAACAATAACAAAAAGCCAAACAAAACATAAAACATAACAATAACACCTAATAACAAAAAGCTAAACAAAACATATAACATAACAATAACACCTAATCTTTGGTTGAGTAGTAGTTTGTATTAAGTATATTTGAAATTTTTTATATTGCATATGTTTTTTCATATTTTACTAAATAATAATAGAAGAGAAGACAAGAGATTATAGAAAATTATATCTACCACATATCTCATGTTAGACTAAACAAAACATAACAATAGACCAAAGAAAACATAACAATAATACATAATCTTTGGACTAGTAATAGTTTATGTCAAAAATATTTGAATTTTTTTATGTTGCATGTGTCTTTTCATATCTTCCTAGGAGAGAAAGACTCATGCTGGACCAAACAAAACATAACAATAACAATAGACCAAACAAAACATAACAATAACACCTAATATTTGGTTGAGTAATAATTTATGTCAAGTATAATTGAATTTTTTTATGTTGCATGTATCTTTTTATATATTCTTAAATAATAAGAGAGCAAGACAAGAGATTATAGGTAATTATATCTACAACATATCTCATGCTAGACCAAACAAAACATAACAATAACAATGAAGTGTTCTCGAAGGATTTGAGTTGAAGCTTACATAGGCCTAACATTGTGACCTTTTGCACTTGTCATAACATTGCAATCACACGAGGAGAAATTGAGCATGAAGATTGTCAACATGGTTCATGTCACCACCCTTGGGAGCACACCCACTTTTTTTTTCATTTTGGTTTTTCTAGAGCATGCAACATTATCTTTTTTTGATTGAACAAGTTTTGTCAGCCTTACAACCGAACTACATCTCTTCATTTAGAGTCGGAGTTAGCTTTCCACCCGACCATTTGCACCGATTAGACGACCTGACTTGCATGAGCTGTCACATCCGATGTTGTCGGTCGTCCGATTGGTGCAAATGGTCGGGTGGAAAGCTAACGCCTTTAGAGTCTACCCATAATTATGGTCCAAGATACAATTATAACACTTTGACCAAGTTGACTAACACTTAGACTCGTGTCTCTTAAAATATCCCACCAATACCAAACACTTAGCCAAATTTACTTCCTCACTTAGCCAAACAAAGCATTACAAGGAATAATACATCCAAAATACAAAGAAGTTTTAACACTCACTTAGTTAGTTGCTTTTTTGAGAACCATACTATGTATGAATGCATGTTCCAATATTTTTAGTCATCTAGCAGATATATAAGTCATTTTCCTCAAGCAAACTAAAATTCCCCTAACTTTAAAAGTAAGTTTGTGTTGCTTTTTTAGAACCATATTATGTATGAATGTATGGTTCTAAAATCGTGGAGAATCCTAGATAAAGATTGAGCAAATTCAAAAACATTTTATCTTGTATTAACTCAAGATTAAAAGCAATATGCCATATCTTATTATCCTTATAGAAGTGGGTATCCCCCCATTGAAAGCATCCACTATGAGTAGGTAGCTGATGTACAACAATAAGATAAATAACATGGAAAACCATAGACTCCCTAAAATTGCTTAAAATTCTAGTCAAAACCACCTAAGGTTGAAGAGAGGATGGTATCAAGATGTCATGCCATTGGTTAAACCATTAGGGAATTGATGAAAATGTCACTTTGCAAAATATCAACAACCTCAAAAATGCTATCACATCTAAATTTAAAGAGAAAATGTG
This sequence comes from Pseudotsuga menziesii, assembly GCA_001517045.1. Classification (NCBI taxonomy): domain Eukaryota; kingdom Viridiplantae; phylum Streptophyta; class Pinopsida; order Pinales; family Pinaceae; genus Pseudotsuga; species Pseudotsuga menziesii. Next base: position 152,857 of record LPNX010334391.1, on the reverse strand, counting down.
GGACGAGAAAGTTTTAGAGGTTAAAAGAAAAATAAGATAGTATAAACAAGTCATCAACCCTAATATGGAAGATCAAAATTACCTCTCTCTCAACTTCAAAGAAGAGAATTAATATAGCCAAGAGCTTCATACTGAAACAAGGCGCTATGTAATTCCTAAAATACTAGGGATGAAAAGGATCTCCTAGCTCGGATGATTCTATGTGAGTTGAGGATGAAGATCATTTTCTTTTAGAGTGCTCTGCATGCACCCATTAGATCGCATTTTCCTAATCTTTGTTACAATTCTAAACTACATGATCTTTTAACTTGTAAAAACTACCATGCCCTAGAATTACTTCTTAAAAATCTTTTTAAGCATGTAAGTGAAATTTTACATCAATCAAATTAATTCTTTATCATTTTCAACTAAAACAATATTTAATGTATATTTTTTTAAATAATAAAATTTATCATAAATCTTTTTTTATAAGAATTTTTGTAAAATAATTTCTGTTAGCTAGAATTGAACCTAGGTGGAGAGGGAAACAATCATTCCTCCCAACCACCCAAACTACTTAAAATGTTTAAATTATTAGATGCATATTCCATATTATTTTTTAATATCTATTTTTAATTTAAAAATACAATATAATTTTATTATTATGTTTATAGGCATTTAGATATTACCTCAAATTTTGGACTTCTTTGAGCGAATCAACAAGATTAACCCAAGTGTATAACAGGCATATCTTGTTATGCTTAAATGCATCTTGATTAAGATTAAATAAGCTTCAGTTAAAGGGTGGTTAAAGAGACAAGTAACAATTTAAAGTGACTCTTATTCCATTAAAACTAGAAAAAAAATACTTACTTCATTATGATAAGTTGGTTCAATTATCTCGTTACTCATTACTCATTATGATATGTTGGTTCAATTATCTCATTGAGAAGGATGCAGCAGGAAATGGAAAGAATGACTAACAAAATAATCGTGACAATGATATGATATGTTGGTTCAATTATCTCATTGAGAAGGATGCAGCAGGAAATGGAAAGAATGACTAACAAAATAGTCGTGACAATGATAAGAGACCAAGCTCAAACAATCTCGAACACAGAACAACTGAAGCAAGCAACACTAAATCACAATTATACATATATTACACCAAATTGAAGGCAAGGAGATGCATGCTCACCACATTTTCACAGAAAGACAACCGACATTTTCCCATGGATTTTAATTGAGCACAACGCAATAAGGATACATGAATTCCCAAGCCTAGAAACTAAGGTAAAATTATTCTTGTAATATATAAATGCAAGGCCTGTGTTGAAAGAAATTTGTGATGGAAGCATATAGATATGAAAATGCATATTTTTCATTTTTTCTCTATTTTTTCCAAAGGAAAAGCCTTTATATTCGATATTTGTCGTGAATGGTCTCGCTCTAACCCTGTAATGGTCAACATACTGGACATCTATGTCGCCAGCAAATTGAAAGGCACAAAGAAGTAGAGATGTGCTTGGGGTTGGTCTATGACATTCTTTACCTTGCTCTGCGAACTCTGTGAAGGAACAGATTAAAAAAAGGGACATACAATTGCTTGGCTAGTGATTGGATTAGTTTTTGGTTGCATGCATCACATTTCATGGAGAAAATAATGCACCGTAGGTTCCAAGGAGGGCATGTAAGTATCCTAATCCATGCCATGATAGATCAGAACACACAAAGATGGGTTTATGCTATAACAATATATCGAGTTGCAACACTCTAGTCTTGAATTCAATACATTGATTAATTATTCCATTCTAAGTTTCTAATGAAGGTAGCGTGAACACAATTTACAGAATGACACCAGAAAAAAACTTTTAAAACAAAGTTTCAATATTACTGAAAATGAAAATGATACTCTCTTGTATTATCATTCTTAGCAAAGCATGAAAATCTAAGAGCTAACCAGAAAATTCTGCCCCAACATTTGTAACAACCGCACCCCTCAAAAAATGGAACTTTCGACCTGTTAATTAAACCTATAATATCACGTACATACAGACAAAAATACATGTCCACAATAACCATAATCATGTAGAATTGACAAACTGCACTGTGCTTAACAAATTCTATTTTGTTTAGCCTATATAGGATTTCACTTGTCATTAAGTCTTGTGACATTGTGTGGAACTTAAGAAGTACTAACCATTTATTTTATTGATTTTTCTTCTGGGTTTAATGAAGTGCATTTTTATATATAAATTATCATGATTAATGAAGTGCATTTTTATATATAAATTACATGATTTATTGTTGAACATAATCATGAAGTGCATAGTTAAAATTATTGTTGAATATATGGTTAAAATTATTTTTATATATAAATTACATGATTTATTGTTCAACATAATCATGAAGTGCATTTTTATATATAAATTACATGATTTGTTGTTTAAATCATGAAGTGCATTTTTATATATAAATTACACGATTTGTTGTTTAAATCATGAAGAGCATTTTTATATATAAATTACATGATTTATTGTTTAACATAGTGAAGTGCATTCTTATATATAAATTACCATGATTTATTGTTGAACATATGGTTAAAATTGTTCTTGAATATATGGTTAAAGTTGTCTATACTTACATTTAATGTAAGTATTCATATTTATACTTACATTTAAATATTCGTATTTAATTAAATTTTCATATTTAAAGGCAAAATTATATGGAAAATATTCAACTTCTTATACGCGGGGTGCTTCGCGGGATGTTGTTATTTAGGCATCGAGGCTTATATATGCTACACCCAAAGCTTCTATTTAATTGTTTCAATTGATTTATAGATGTTGCAAATGTTGCTCGAACTCTAGTTTATTTTTTTTCTTGGACAATCATAGAATGTCTACTCTTTATTAAAAAAAACAAAAAACAAATATAATATTCTAATTTATACTTACATGTAAATATTCATATTTAAAACTTACTTCTCCATAACTTAAACTTACACTTAAATATTCATATTTATACTTAAATAACACTTAAATATTCATATTTATCTTCCTGTGTTTTTACTCAGATTTCAAGCGGAAGAGCTCATTGGATGCGGAATTCAATTCCGCATCCAACGAGTACCCACACTGCATACTTTTGACGGACCCGCTACCCAAAAACAAAAAATACCTGAAAAAAACGTGATAATGACATTCATATTTATACTTAAATAACACTTAAATATTCATATTTATGGGCAAAATTAAATATTCATATTTATAGCTTACACTTAAATATTCATATTTATACTTAAATATTCATATTTATAGGCAAAATTGTATTGGAAATATTCAGCTTGGAGAATCATAGAATGTCTACTCTTTCAAAAAATAAAAATTAAAAAAAACAAATATAATATTCTAATTTACAGTTACATTTAAATATTCATATTTATACTTACATTTAAATATTCATGTTTACATTTAAATTTAAATATTCATAATTACATTTAAATATTCATAATTACATTTAAACTTAAATTTAAATATTCATACTTACATTTTAAATATATTTATACTTACATTTAAATATTCATGCTTACATTTAAATTTAAATATTCATAATTACATTTAAATTTAAATTTAAATATTCATACTTACATTTTAAATATTCATATTTAAAGGAAAAATTGTATGGAAAAGGCAAAATTGTATGGAAAATATTCGACTTCTTGAACAATCATAGAATGTCTACTCTTTTAAAAAATAAAAATATAATATTATAATTTATATTTACATTTATATATTCATATTTAAAGGTAAAATTGTATAGAAAATATTCAACTTCTTGGACAATCATAGAATGTCTACTATTTTAAAAAATAAAAATAAAAAAAACAAATATGTTATAATATTAAAATCTAAAGAATTAAAGTTCAAGAGAAGACAATAAATATTTATACACATTTAAAACTACAACCTTGTTTGACAATCAAACTCCAAACATGTAATCAAATAGTTGGTTTAAAATTAGTTACATGATGTAAATCTATGCCATATCATAAAGATTATATTAGAGTCTTCGAAGCACTAGAACAAACTACTCTGTAATTATGGTGAACAAAGAAGTCGACAATTGACAAAAGATTGCATTGTGATTTCTGTGTCATTGTAACTGAGACTCTTAAAATTGTGAACTTACTGGTTCTAAATTCTTAGCTTCTTAAGGACCTCAATTCAAGCCGTATATGTAAACACATCAGCCGTATATTTAATCACATCAACATATACATTGCAAATCTCAGAGGAATACAAAACTCCTTTGTATTCGAATCTCTCTACATTTTGTGAGAATTCCTTTTAGAACTGAATGGAGTGATTGTGAGGGAAGACATCCAACCGCTCAATGCATCGAAAAAAATGGTTCTTCCAAACCCAAAATCCCCATTGCAAAAATGCATTCAAATCTTAAATGGGAGGGAGTGGGCTTTAAATTAATGTGATAAGCAGCATTTATTGAAGATAGCAATAAAACCGAATCGTTGTGGGATGACAAATGGTGAATCTCATGACTGTCACGCCGTGCCGTGCTTATGAAACCTAGAGAACCAGTGCGTTTGATTCCCAGTACTGCAATCGACTTCAATCCTTTGCAATATCTCATTGAAACTCTATATAGGAGTAACAACATATTGTTCCCTCTCCAAATATGCACTCAACAAAAAGAACATGCAACAACGGAGAGATTCCATATTCTGAGAACCTGAGAATATTTTAGGACGATGGTATTCCAGTTTTATGTCTCTCATAGTATAAACAAATTGAATTGTTATGTACATCTGAATTAAAATTTTCACCAAATATGAAACAAACATCACGAGATTTTCTTTTAACCATATAAATCAAAAACATGTATTGAATAACTAAACATCTGAAATGGAAAATCCATGCATAGTTGTGGGTTGATATATTAGCTCCAAAAAGTATCAGTTCCTTGGAGGATGTCAGGAATGTGGGGAAGGCAGGGGAGTGCCGCTAGCTTCAACAGAAGCACTAAAAACTTCACGAACAGTTTCAAAAACAACCTACAGGAAAGTTGTACATTGCTGGCTGCAACTCATTGACAGACTTTACAAAATCAATTTTTATTCCTACAGAACTGTTGTAATTCGGCTGCTACTGCTAACAGTACCCAGTAGAAGGTATTGCACAGCTGGCTGTTACAGCCAACAACACTCTATAATCTTAAATCCACTAGCTGCGACTGCTGATGTCACTCACAGCTCACGCACAGCTCTGTTGCAGCTTACTATTGCGTCCAGAAACTTATCACACATATTCTACTGAATAAATAAACAATATTCACACTAAAACATGAGCTGCTACAACAACTCGACATAAAAAAATAAAACTGAGTTTTTTCAAAAACAAAATTACACAGGAAAATGTCAGAGTTTCAACTCTGTTTCTATTATGCTCTACTGTTCATATTCAGCGTCTGAAATATGGTTTACAAACTAGGTATATATAGGATTATGGCTAAGTTGGTCATTAAATACAAGCTGGCCCTTCGTTTATACAAAAATGGGATTCTCTATGTATAATTTACTGTCTGTTATAGTCTGATAGAGTCTGAATAAATGTGTTGCCTCTTCAGAAAATAGATCCGCTCAGCTGACATATAAAAATAGTTTTTTATGATTTAATAATTTGTTGTTTTGTCAGGCGCTGAGGCGGTGTGGCGGTGTTGTGACTCTTCAGTGTTGCGGCGGCCACAAGTTGAACGACGATGGCTCTTCAAATTTCTAGCAGCTGATGTTGCCGCTTCAAAATCTGTTGCAGCGTGACGGTGGAGTAATTACATAATTCCAACATTCTCCCCCTTAATTACTACACTTAAAAAAAACAAAATTTTGCAACACTTGATTTCTGTTATAGCTTACAAACCCCAATGTTTTTCCTATGAAGTTCAAACAAATATTTTCCCAATGGTTTTGTAAACAAGTCTGCAAACTGATTTCTTGATGTGCAAAATTCCACATTGATTTCATTGTTGTTTATCAGTTCAAGAATAAAATGATACCGTGTATCAATATGTTTACTTCTTTTGTGAAAGACATGATTTCTTGATAGTGCAATAGCTGAGTTATTATCACAAAATATTGGAGTTGGTTCATTTTGTTCATGATGTAACTCAGAAAGAGTTCTTCTCATCCAAACTGTTTGACATACAGCTGTTGTTGCAGCAACATACTCTGTCTCAGCAGAGGATAGTGTCACAATGGGTTGCTTCTTCGATGTCCATGCTACTGATCCCGATCCAAAACTGAACACATATCCAGATGTGCTCTTTCTATCATCAATAGAACCTGCAAAATCACTGTCAGTGTATCCAATCAACTTAAAATTTGAATTAGATGTATACTGGATACCAAAATTTGTTGTTCCGGCAATATATCTTAGGATTCTCTTTCCAGCCTGCCAATGGGTACTATTTGGTGTTTCCATAAACCTTGAAATTAAACTTACTGCAAACATTATATCAAGTATTGTTGCAGTTAAGTACATGAGACTTCCAACCAGCCTCTTATACATCATTGGATCAACTTTTGACCCATCATCATCCTTACTGAATTTTGTGCCAGTTGCTATTGGAGTTACAACTGGTTTACAATTCAGCATTCTGAATCTTTTCAATACATCATTTGCATATTTAGATTGACATATAAAAATACCATCTTCAGATTGGATTACTTCAATACCAAGGAAATATTTCATCATTCCTAAATTAGTCATCTCAAATTCTATTTTCATGGCTTTCTTGAACTCATTTACAGACAGATCTCCAGTGAATATCAAATCATCCACATATAAACAAACAATTATTATTTTACCTTCTTGGTTTACCTTTGTATACAATGTTGGTTCACTTGGACTTCTGCTGAATCCTTCACCATTCAAATATTCATCAATTCTGTTGTACCAAACTCTGAGTGCCTGCTTCAATCCATACAACGCTTTCTTCAATCTGTAGACTTTGTCTTCTTGTCCATCAAACTCATATCCTGGGGGTTGTTTTACATAAACCTCTTCTTCTAAAGATCCATTCAAAAATGCAAACATTACATCCATTTGATGTACATACCATTGATTATGAGCAGCAATAGCTAATACCATCCTTACAGTATCAAGTCTGGCTACATGTGCAAATGTCTTATCATAATCAATTCCAGGTTGTTGACTAAACCCCTGAGCAACAAGTCTTGCTTTATATTTTTCAACATCACCATCAGCATTTAACTTAGTTTTATAAATCCATTTGACACCAATACAATTTTTATCTTCAGGCAATTCTACAAGATTCCAAGTATTATTTCTTTCTATGGCATCAATTTATTCATCGATTACTTTTATCCAAACATCATTTTTAACAGCTTCATCAAAATCTACAGGATAACATGCTATAAATGCAAAATTTGAAACTTGATCTACTTCATCATTCTGTTCATACAGTTCTCTTAAATTTCTAGTCTTCTAACCTCTAACTCTGTTTCTTAATGATGCCAATGTGTGATTTGATTCATTACTTACCTCTGATCATGTTCCTTGTTGTCCACCAACACTTGATGGTTCACCATGTTGATGAGCTCTGGCCATTCTGGCAGTTGTCCTTGCTGCTGGTGTATGTGGAGTGAACTGTCCTCCATGTGTCCCCTATTCGTCTTCTTCATCTTCTGCGTGAGGTGTTACAACTTTCTCACCAACTAACTTATCAATTCTCCCATCCCATGCTTCTTCTTCTTTAAACACCACATCTCTACTAATTACATACTTCTTGGTGATGGGATTATAAAGTCTATATGCTTTAGATTCTTCACTATATCCAACAAAAATACATTTCTGACTTCTGTCTTATAAATTTCTCCTCAACTCTTCAGGTACATATGCATAAGCTACACAACCAAAAATTCTTAAATGAGATATGCTGCTACACTTACCACTCCAAGCTTGCTGAGGAACTCAATCCTTCACACTTTTCGCTGGGCTTCTGTTCAGGATGTACACTAAACAAGTAACAACGTCTCCCCAATATTCATTTGAAAGATGGTTCTCTTTCATCATACTTCGAGCCATGTTCATAATGGTTCGATTCTTCCTTTCTGCTACACTGTTGTGCTATGGAGTGTAGTGTGTAGTAAACTGCCTTTTAATTCCATGATACTTACAAAAATCCATAAATTCATTTGACATATACTCACCTCCTCCATCTGATCTCAAGACTTTAATAATTTTGTTACTCTCTTTTTCAACCATAGCTTTAAAACTTTTAAACACATCAAATGCTTGAGATTTCTCTTTCAACAAATACACCCAAATTTAAAAAGACATAAAATAAACATTACCAATCAAAGAAGGTGTTTGCATCGGTCCACACAAATCAGTGTGTACCAGCTCCAATGGTTCCTTTGCTCTGTTTGAGACTCCAGAAATAAATTTCACTCTATGATTCTTTCCCAATATGCAACTTTCACATGAGCCTGCTGGCTGCTCAATACTAGGAAATCATTTTACCATCTGCTTCTTCTATAGCAATTCTAAACCACCAAAATGTAAATGGCCATATCTCAAATGCCATAACCATGATTGATCTAAACTCCTAGTTTTATAAGCATTCAAAAAGTTAGTCAAATCATTTCTCATAGTCAGCGGAAACATTTTATTCTTTGTCATCTCTACTCTAGCAATCAACTATTTACTTGGATATTTATCATAAATAGTGCATACATTTTTCTTAAAGAATACTCTGCACTCTTTCTCCAACAATTGTCCAACACTCAATAAATTACACATCAAACTAGGAACATAATAAACATCATGAATAGTTCTTCTTTTACCATCTTTTGCATACACAACAATCACACCTTTACCATTAACTTTTACCTTACAGTCATTACCAAACTTTACTTCAGACTGTATGCTGGTATCTAGACTTGAAAATAATTCCTTATTTCTAGTCATGTGGATGCTGCATGCACTGTCCAAAAACCAAATGTCTTTTGAACTTTCCTGGGTGACATTACAAATCAAAAACATAGGTTGCTCTTCATTTTCAGTCTCCTCTGTCGTGTGTGTCGACAACTTACTAGCATCAGCTTGTTTCTTCCAACACTTGTTAGCAAAGTGCCCAAATTTCTTACAATAAAAACATTGAACTTTAGATTTATCATACCTCTGATTTCCTGATTGTCCTGCTCTGCTGCTACTCCCCCTTACGCTAGGAGTACTCTGCTGTAACTTCTCTTCATTTTCAGAATCGTTTCAGCTGTCACTATGACCAGCACTTCGTCCTCCTCTTCCTCTATTACTAGGTCTTCCTCTGTCTCTACCTCTAGTAACATTTAACTGATATTTAAAAGCATTTTCTAAAGGAGTGTCATCATACCTATTCATTCTTGATTCATGAGCAAGCAATGAACCAGTGAGCTCATCAATGTGCATTTGACTGAGATTTTTAAACTCTTCAATTGGAACAACCACTACTTCAAACTTCTTCGGCAAACATCTCAGCAATTTTTCAATTACACGTTGATATGGAAGATCTTCACCATATTGATGTAGCTGGTTTACAACACGCATGACTTGTGTCATGAAATTATCAACAGTCTCACTGTCTTTCATCTTCAGATTCTCAAAGTATTTTCTTAAATTCTTCAACTTAACATTCTTCACCTTGGTCACACCTTGATAGCACGTTTCAAGAGTGTCCCAAGCTTTCTTTGAAGACTCAGCACTTGATATCTTCAGAAAAATAGGTTCACTCAGGCCTTGCTGAATAAGACCAAGAGATTTATTATCTTTCTTCGAATTATCCTTCAACAAAACACGTTCAGCATTGGTCAAAGCCAACTCAGTTGCTTGATCAGGTGGTTTAGGATAGCGAATCGTAACAAACTCCCAAAGATCCTGAGCATGCAGGATAGTTCTCATCTTAATAAACCACATGTCATAATTCCTTTCAGACAACACTGGAATTTGTGGCTATACTACACTGCTGTTAGTATCCATTTCAATTAATTTCAAAAACAAATGAGCAATAAAACTTAACTAGACTCTTAAACAAGAGATGAAACTTAACCAAGCTCTGATACCACTGTGGGGAAGGTAGGGGAGTGCCGCTTGCTTCAATGGCAGCACTAAAAACTTCACGAACAGCTTCAAAAACAACCTACAGGAAAGTTGTACATTGCTGGCTGCGACTCATTAACACACTTTACAAAATCAATTTTTATTCCTACAGAATTGTTGCAGTTTGGATGCTACTGCTAACAATACCCAGTAGAAGGTATTGCAGCTGGTTGTTACTTCCAGCAACACTCTATATGCTTAAATCCACTAGCTGCGACTGCTGACGTCACTCACAGCTCTGTTGCAGCTTACTATTTTTCACTGATTTGATCACCCCTACGTCCAGAAACTTATCACACATATTCTACTGAATAAATAAACAATATTCACACTAAAACACGAGCTGCTACAACAACCCGACATAAAAAAAATAAAACTGAGTTTTTTCAAAAATAGAATTACACAGGAAAATATCAGAGTTTCAACTCGGTTTCTATTATGCTCTACTATTCATATTCATCGTCTGAAATATGGTTTACAAACTAGGTATATATAGGATTATGGCTAAGTCAGTCATTAAATACAAGTTGGCCCTTCGTTTATACAAAAACGGGATTCTCTATGTATAATTTACTATCTATTACTGTCTGACAAAGTTTGAATAAATGTGTTGCCTCTTCAGAAAATAGATCCGCTCAACTGACATATAAAAATAGTTTTTTATGATTTAATAATTTGTTGTTTTGTCAAGCGTTGAGGCGGTGTGGCGGTGTTGTGACTCTTCACTGTTGCGGTGGCCACAAGTTGAACGGTGATGGCTCTTCAAAGTTCTGGCGGCTGATGTTGTCGTTTCAAAATCTGTTGCATCGTGCCGGTGGAGTAATTACATAATTCCAACAGGGAATTCCACAATAGGTGAAAACAGGACACCTTTGACCTGTATCCAAGCGAGTAGGAATGAACCATCCTTACTCAATATTATAGCTCCCGTAGACTAAATACTCTGCATTTAATCCATTTCCTGTACACACAATCCATAATCCATGATTAGTATAATTTACAGATAAAACAAGAAAAGTGAATAATAGAAAGGTTCCTCACCAGGTAAAGCAATAGACGGAAACAAAGGTTCACTGTTACCACGAAAGAGCCTGACCTCTAGACAATTATAAACCTAAACCACCACCCAAGATATGGCCATAGCAACTATTGACTATCAAAAGATTGCAACCTTCAAGCCTTTGAACCATGGTTTCAATAACAACGATGGGGTCATTCACTGAAACAACCTCATGCCATGGATCTCTTAAATAGCCTTTAAACCTTTGCATGGAGCCCACAAATGGAGACGCTAGCCACACACACGTGTCAAAATGTAAATACAAACTCTTTTCAGAGGCGAACAGGTGGAGGTAGCATACTGTCATGGCCAACATGTCGTCAGGCGAACAGTGTGTCAGGATGTCATAATAGTTTAGATGGTAGAGTTGTCAGTCTTTTACAAAAAGTGTTTTTGGAAAATAAGAGGTTAGCCCCGAAAAAACCTTTAATATGGTAGAAAAAACTTTATCATAAAAATATGAAAAAGTGTGTGCACAATTTTTTTTTTTGTAAATAAAGATATTATATTACATCAATAGTGGATCATTGCATAGCAGAGTTACAAAACATGTCCTTCAAACAGTTGGCGTGTTTTTGACACAGTGCAGCATCAGGCCTGAGATAAAAAAAAATTGGTCCCCAGGGGAGCACCAGTGCAGGGACTTTAGCGGGCAAGAGGGCCATGACATTCAGTAACAGAGATTGGGTTAACCCAGGAGTAGGGTCTAATCTTCTCAAAATGATCGGCATCTAATAGGCCAAATTTACTAGCCGAGAAAAAACTGAGATGGATATTAAGCCTTACAAGCCGAGTTAATAGCTGAGAAAACAAAAGATCACAGGAAATCAAACCATTTTCTTAAAGGCCCAGGGCAGACTGGACACTGTTGCTTGAGCCGAGACGGAAGCAGTGCATGGGGGGGCCGCATCAGGCTGAGTGGGAGTATTGAAGCTCTTGTACGCTTTGCCGCACCTTCCACACTGAGCACGCAAACACGCAAATTCCTCAGAGCCTTTACCCGCAGCATAGAACGCAACCCCGAGCCTTGATGTAATGATGTCCACCTTCTGGTGGATTAGGTGGCATTCCCCATTGTGATATTTCCAGGCTTTCACGGGTTCCTCGTCCCCTTCTTGTTTGGCTTCCCATTCCATGTAAGAGTGACCAACCATCTTCATATTGACCCAGTATTGCATCAGGAGGCGATCATAAGCAGCCACGCGACCAGCAGTGGATCCTGGGTCCAAAACCCATTTCGCCACCTCATGGTGAAGGTCCTCCTTGGGAATATTTTTGACGATATGCCAGAGGTCCTCGGCCCTTTCCTCCACTTCTAGGTGAATGTTCAGAGGTATATGATCTTTGAAGTATTCAGCCTCTTCCTGGGCTTGGAGTTGCGCTCTCGTAGCCCTGCGGGGATTCTTCACGTTACCGTGCTCGGTCGAGGAATCACCAGGGGACTTACCCTTATCCATCAAACGTTTCGGAGCCATTTTCCAAAGGAGGGGGAGCGGGGCAAGCGCAAAGGCTAAGGAGGATACAGTGATCCACAAACACGCGAGGAGGAGGGGACACGGGGAAAACCAGAGAGACCGAAAGGCTGAGAGCATGCCTGAGCGATGGAAGTGGAGATATCGGAGGGGAACAAAATAAAAAGGAAAAGGAGGCATAATTACCCAGCCAAGGTTGTACCTTTAAAACATCATGGCGATTATGCAGACGACCTTCCTCATACTCTTTCCCATGGCGGATCCTTTGCCGAAAATAAATGCCCAGCCGATTTAGCCGTCACACCATACCCCATCCGTCCTTTCGCGTTCAGCACCAACGAGAAATATAATGACCAAGGACAACCACCGTTGGATCCACTCGCTTGCCATACTGATTTGGCCAGGCATATTAATGGAGGCCTGTCGTGGCATGCTCGCACCGTCTGTCACCACCCGCCACCGCATCGTTCGAGTGTGCCAGCTATGTCCCTCCCTCAAAATCATGAGTTGCCACCTGTCTACAGTGTTGGGCCCAAGCTTCAGCATCAAAATTCTCGAGAGGTCCCCATCGGTGTGCCAAATCACCGTCCACACCCGCATTTGTAAGGAGGTCCGTGGCCTTGTTGGCGTCCCTTCTAATGTGGCTGAAAGAGACAGCTGAATGAGTGAGGAGCAGATCACGGAGGGAGTCAAGGTGACTAGCAAGCCTCCAGCTGGTGGAAACTTGTCCACTGACTTGGCCATTCTCTAAGCGTTTCGCCACCTGGATCATGATGTTGGAATATCCCTCAATTAGAGGGGGGAAGCACCAGCCACGAACCAAGCATTCAAGGCCTTGAATCAGACTCTCGAGCTCAGCTGAATTTTTGGTGTCCTAGCCAATGGCTCCCAAAAAAATGAAAAGGATCCGCCCTTGGTAGTCTCTACATAATCCGCCATAGCCCACGTCTCACGGGTTCCCCCTGGATGCCCCGTCAAAGTTAAGCTTGAAAACCTGCGGGGGTGGAACCGACCGAAAATTTGGGTTGGAAGGTTTAATGATCTTGTCGTGCCAATGGAACCCTGCCATCTGAGTTTTGCCAATCCCCCAAAATTCTGCGATGTGAGTTTCATCTGCTGGGATAACCTTGTCCTCGTCATGCCATTGCATGCTTCTAATGGAGGAGAGGAGGTTGTCCTTCACCGTCTGCCAAACCTTCTCAATGTTGTTACTCTTGTCTCGAAATATTCTCCCATTTCTTTCCTTCCATAGGCACCACATGGTCATTCCTGGTAAGGCATTCCATATAGTCCTGATGATTCTGTTTTTGAATGCTTTATGATTCCAGTCCGTCAGGGTTCTAGCCGGCTGAGCTCTTTTCCTATCACTTCTTCAGAATCCAATGGCCCCCTTATCCCAAATGGCTGCAGCAAAAGGGAAGCAATCGAGAAGGTGGCTCGTGGTTTCTTCCACTTGGGAGCAAATGCAGCATTGGGATGGTCCTTGGACACCTTGCTTCCGGAGATTCTCACAGGTGAGGATACGTGCCTTGACCACAAGCCATTCAAAGAGGCCTACCTTGGGCCAAAGATTCAGGGTCTAGATCTTCTTCCAAATTTCCTCTTCCCCTATCTGATCTCCAATTCGAATATTGTATGCTTCCTTGATGCTAAACATCCCCCTGTCAGTGTATCCCCATCTCAGAATGTTCGGTCCCTCCTTGAGCCTGATGAAATGATTGAGAATTTCCTCCTGAAAATCCTCCCAATCCGCCATATCCATTTGATTAGGTTTGTCTATGAAGTTCCAGCACCTCCTCCCATTAAGATTCTCATCATGCCAGAAGTGATGCACTTGTATCCTACTAGATGCCATAGTATTTTCCCGAATAGGGGCCCATCTTGGGTTATCTCCGAGCTGTGGAAGCTGGTTCCATGAGTCCTCCTAGAATTTGGCGGTCCTACCATCCCGAATTTCCCAAAAACTATGTCGTTGCACCAGGTGCCGACCTCCTTTGGCCTTAGTCCATATAGGGGATCCCAACTGATCTTCGTTGTAACGAATTAATTGGGAGAGAGGCCTGTCTCGGCCATATTTGATGTGCCATAGTCTAGCCCATGGTTTGGATGTGTGGGTTACCCATCTCCACCAGACTTTCGCACCTTGGAATTCAGCCATAATTTCCGGATCTTTGAGACCTAGACCCACCATCAAGTTGGGCCGACATATGCTATCCTAGCTAACCAGAGCAAATTTGGCCTTTTCCGCTCGGCCTCCCCACAGAAAATTACGTTGAAGTCTTCGGATTTCACTGAGGATAGACTTGGGGGTGGAGAGGACATAGAACAGGTATATGGGAATCACCTATAACACCGATTTAATCAGGACAAGCCTGCTGGGGAGGTTAAGAGGTCTCAGGGTCCAGCTTGAGAGCTTCTATTTCATTCTGTCTAGGAGTTCAAGCCAGGAGGTTCTTTTCAACTTTCGCAAACTTAGGGGGACGCCTAAGTATTTTGAGGGGAAGGATCCTTTCGTGAAACCTAGGATGCGGAGGATGTTCCTCTAGGTAGCTGGGGAAGTATTAAGGAAGAAGACTTGGGATTTGGTCGTGTTTACAGCTAGACCCGAGGCCTTAGCAAAAAGAGATGGGATTTTTTTGAAGCTTATCGCTTCTTGGACTGAAGGGTGCCCCATAATCATGGTGTCATCAATGAATTGTTGCTGGGTCTGTGGGTCCATGTTATCATGAAGTCAGAGGCCTCTTAGCTCCCCATTCTCTGCTTGGGTATGAAGGAGACGGCTCAGGCCTTCCACCATCAGAATGAAGAGAAAGGGGATAGAGGGTCACCCTGTATGATACCTCTGGACAGTTGGAAGATGCGGGTTGGAGCTCCATTCCGAAGGATACTTAAAAAAAGGGGTGGAGATTAGACCCATAACCCACTCAACCCAGCCTTGGCAGAAACCATAGGCTTTCAACATTTTGCTAATGAATTGCCAACTTAATTTATCATAGGCCTTTGCTATGTCAAGCTTTATCAACATACCTGGCTACCGAGATCTCTGGAGGGAGTGAATGACTTCATGCATGAGGATGACCCCGTCAAGGATATGATGACCTTCCACAAAGCCAGACTATTTCGGGCATATCAGGGTAGGGACGAGGGCCTTCAGTTGATTGGCAATCACTTTGGAGATAATCTTGTAGATCACATTACAGAGGGTTATAGGCCTGAACTTGTCTGGACTTTCGGCTCCCATTTCCTTGGGGATAAGGGATAAGAAGGTCGCATTGAAAGCTTTGAGAATGTTAGTTTTTCAATATTAAGCTAGCATTATTAGGATCTTTAACTGAGAGAATAACAAGTACAGCAATCAAACACAAGAGACAATGAACACAATGTTTTTCCTTGGGAAAACCATAAAGGAGAAAACCCCGCAACTTCCTCAGAGATAGAATCAGCACCAAAACAGTAAAATCCCCAAAAACAGTAAGTGATCTCCCAACAACAGTAATCTTCTTCTTGTCTAGCCCTAGTGTCTTCTCCTTCCTCAACTATGTGCTACACTTGAGTGTGGATGACTTGTGTGATAAATAGAGACTCCAGTTCTCTATTTATACTAATCCCGACATGACTAAAACCCTACCAGGGCCGACCTCTACTAGGAGAATTTAATAACCCTAGTGCCCCAGAACTCCGGGGACTTTAACCCTTAGACAATCGGAGGGTTACCCACCATGACTTGACATGACTTGTTTACATAATTTATCCTCTCGATTGGAACATCGGGGCATGACAATATGACTCAATTACATTATAGATACATCCCGGAATAAACATTGGGTTACAATACATAAGATACATAGATGAAGACATTCCGAAGTTACAAATACATCAACACTCCCTCTTAACTAGGAAGGTATTCTTTCGACACAATTTTCAGCACTGGTCTTCTGCTTTGCATCAACTGGATCATCTTGTCATCTGCATCTCAAGTCTTCTGAGTCTTCAAGTCATCTTCATCTTCAAGTCATCGTCAATCTTCGAATCTGGATCATCTCTCAATCTGAATCATCACTCGATCTGGATCATCACTAGTCATCATCACTGAATCTGGATCATCAGTCGATCTGGATCATCACTAGTCATCATCACTAAATCTGGATCATCACTCGATATGGATCATCACTGGGCATCATCACTGGATCTGGATCATCACTCGATCTGGATCATCATTGCTGGATCATCATCACTCGATCTGGATCATCACTGGCAATCATCATCATGGGTGTTATCTCATGATTCTTCTCGTCACAGAAAGTTCTACAGAGACAGCCCTTTTTCATGTTGGTTGTAGGCCTATCCTCCATGTAGGTATTTCTTCAGCACTTATATCTAACACTAAGTCAAAATGGCCTGCCCAGCACTTACGTCTGACCTACTCGTCAGAAAGGCACGCCTAGCACTCACATCTGATCATGTAGGAACCAATCCTATAGCCATATCAGAAAGGCCCAGCACTCACATTCACCAGCATGATAGGAACTCAAGCTACTATCATCTGTGAAATGGATCAGTACTTACAACCACCAGCATGATAGGAACCCAAACTACTATCATTTGTGGAAAGGAAGGGCACTCACATCCACCAGCATGGTAGGAACTCAAACTACTACCATCTGTGGAAAGGCACAGCACTTACAGTCACCAGCATGATAGGAACCCAAACTACTATCATCTATGAAAAGGCACAACACTTACAGTCACTAGCATGATAGGAACCCAAACTACTATCATCTGTGAAAAGACTCAGCACTTACAACCACCAGCATGATAGGAACCCAAACTACTATCATCTGTGGAAAGGCCACTGCACTTGCATCTGATCATGTGGAAAAACATCCCTCAGTCACATCAGAATGGCTCTCAGTCCTAGACTGAGGATCCCTAGTACCTCACCAGGTAGCTCCATTCAAAGAATGGCAGTAATCCTTATATCTGACACTAAGTCAGAATGGCTTAGCACTCATATCTGACATGGGAGGAACCTAATCATTTAGCCATGACAGAATGGCTTCAGCCCTTACATCTAATCAAGTGGGAACACATCCCTCTATCACATCAGAATGGCCATGCACTCATATCTGTCATGGAAGGAACCAATCCTCTCACCATGACAGAATGGCTCAGCCCTTACATCTGACCATGGAAGGAACCAATCCTCTCACCATGTTAGAATGGCTATGGGACTCATCACTTTCCCTTGGAGGAAACCTCGATCTGGAGAACACCAAGCTTCTCCTTGAAGTAGTCGAACTTCACTCTAGCCAATGGCTTCGTCAATACATCAGCTATATGTTCCTCCATCGCAACATACTGGAGCTTCACTGCTCCCTTCTGCACCATATCCCTGATATAGTGATACTTGATCTTGATATGCTTCGACTTGTCATGGAACACTGGATTCTCTAAAAACTTCACGCAACTCTGGTTGTCACAATGTATACAAGTAGCATCCAATTGTAGATCAAATAAATCAGACAGTAGCTTCTGTAGCCATACTGCCTCACAACTAGCTGAACAAGCTGCGATATACTCTACTTCAGCTGTACTCAGTGCCACACAGGATTGCTTCCTTCCAAACCAAGAGATCACACCTGATCCCATACTGAAGCAACATCCTGAAGTGCTCTTCCTATCAATGGCACTGCCTGCCCAATCTAAATCAACATAACCCTCCAGGTTAATCTTTTGATTCACATCGTACTTGAGCCCATAATCAACTGTACCCTTCAGGTACCTCAGAATATGCTTTGCAGCAATCAAGTGAACATTTCTCAGATCTGTCAAGAACTGGCTCAAGGTGTTCTCAGCAAAGCAAATGTCTGGTCTCGTGTTCCTCAGGTACATCAATGACCCAATCATCTGATGATACATCGTAGCATCAACCGTCTTTGATGAAGCATCACTCAATAGCTTCAGGTTTGATGCCATAGGTGTGGCCATAGTCTTGCAGTCCATCATCCCAAACCTCTTCAAGATCTCTACTGCATACGTCCCTTGTCCAAGGAAGATTCCATTCGTAGTCTGCCACACCTCCATACCTATAAAGTAATGCATCATACCCAAGTCCTTCATCTCGAACTTAGCAGCAAGATTTCTCTTCGTATCAACAATCAACCCATCTATACTTGTCATAAATAGATCATCTACATATAGTAGAAGCATCACTGGGTTGCCATCTTCAACCTTGTAGTAAAGGTTGGAATCTGCTTTACTCTTGGTAAAGCCCAAACTAGATAGAAAGCTGTCAATTCTACCGTACCAGGTCATGGGTGCCTGTTTCAAACTGTACAGGGCTTTCTTCAATCTGCATACATGAGACTCTCTGTTATGTGTCTCAAAACTGAGTGGTTGTTCTACATACACTTCCTCTTCCACTACACCATTCAAGAAAGTAGTCTTGACATCCATCTGGTGTATCTTCCATTTCATCACTACAACCAGAGCAAGTACTGATCTGATGGAAGTGTATCTGGCTACAGGTGCAAATGTTTCTTCATAGTCTATTCCTTCTTTCTGAGAGAAACCCCGAGCCACAAATCTTGCTTTATACTTTTCAATGCTATCGTTTGCATCATGCTTGATCTTATAGATCCATTTGGAAGTTACAACTGACTTCCCTTCTACTCTTGGGACAACATCCCAAACATCATTCTTCATGATCTATTGATATTCTTCGATCATAGCATCCTTCCATTCTTTCCGTTCTGTCGCTTCTTCGTAACTGGAAGGTTATTTATCAATGAAATCACATAATAAAGCTACATACCCAGAGCAGGATCTGGTCCTCTTTCTTTCTCTGTGATTCTCTTCTGGAGCCCCTTATCTTTCCGCACCTTGGATAAGTTCTCGTACCCAAGTAGGTTTCCTCTTATGAGGATTCTTCTCTAGAGGTGGATCTACAGCTCTTTGTGGTTCTTCAAATTCTTGATCTTCTTCTTGAGCTTCTTCATTCATGGTTGTATCATGAATTCTGGGTGCTTCTGCTTCTGCTTCTTCAAGTTCTCCAGCAGGTATCTTTCTGGATTTGTTGTAAGCTGTGTCTTCATCAAATGTCACATCCCTGCTGATGTCAATATTCTTGTATCCTGGTAAATAGATTCTGTAGACCTTCGAGCTTTCAGAGTATCCCACGAATATACCCTTCTTTCCTGAAAGATCTAATTTTGTCCTTTTCTCCTTTGGGATGTGTATGTACACATGACAGCCGAATATTCTGAGATGGCTGACTTCTGGTTTCTTGTCGGAGAAGACTTCTTCAGGAGTCTTGTTCTTGAGTACTCTATGTGGAGTACGGTTCTGTACATACACCATTGTTCTGGAAGCTTCATCCCAAAGATGCATAGAAAGATCTTGATCATGAAGCATTGCTCTTGCAGCTTCCATGATAGTTCTATTCTTCCTTTTTACAACCCCATTCTGTTGTGGATTATAAAGAGTGGACAACTCCCTCTTAATCCCTAAGTCTTTGCACAACCTCTTGAATTCATTTGAAGTGAATTCTCCACCATTGTCTGATAGAAAAGTCTTGATATTATTTTCAGTATGGTTCTTGATCAAGGCTTTGAATTCCTTGAATTTGCTAAATACTTCGTCTTTGTTCTTCATGAAGTAAACCCATGTCTTCCTAGAAAAATCATCAATAAAAGAAACATAAGATGCATACCCGCTTAGTGAGCTTGATGACATAGGTCCGCTTAGTGAGTGGATGATTTTCAAGATTCCTTTTGCTTTTCTTTCGCTACTTGGAAATGTCTTCTTTGTGTTCTTTCCCTTTGCACATCCTTTTCAGACCCCATCATGTTTTGCTTGGATTTCTGGAAGACCTTCAACAACTTTGCTTGCAATAGGTAGTGCTCTGTAATGCACATGTGCAAGCCTTCCATGCCAAAGTTCACTTGGCTCTACTGTATCATGGACCATTGCTTGTTTTGGATGGCCCTTCAATTTGTACAATCCTCCTTCTTGTTCTCCAATTACTACTGCATCATCGATAGTCTTTCCTCCAGGCCACATAATGACTTGACCATCTATGAATGCAACCCACATTCCTTTTGCATCCAATGTTGATATGGAGAGAAGGTTATTCTTGAGTCCTGGTACAAACAATACTTCCTTCATTGTTAGAGACTTACCAGAGTCTAGTTTATATGAAGATTCCCCACTACCTTTTATTGGATATTGGTAGTCATCTCCTAGCTTCACCTTGTGAGGTGATTCATGTTCTAACAGTCTCACAAAGGATTCCTTGAATCCAGTCATATGTTTGGAAGCCACACTGTCTATAAGCCAATCATCACTTCCATGAGTAATGTTACCTATGAGAGCGGAGATCAGAACATATTCATCTTCGCTTGAAGAATCTTCACTTTCATATATGGATCTCTTCCTGGATGGTTCATCATCCTCTGCAGCATGAGCATGATGTCTTCTTTTTTTCCCCTTCTTCTTATGAGAGTGGTTCTTGCTCTTAGGACAGTCTTTTGCAAAGTGTCCTTTTTCATCACATGTATAACATCTCAATCTAGATAGGTCCTTTCTATTGTTATCCTTAGAATGAGAGTTCTTACCTTTGGAGTAATGAGGATTTCTTCTTCCCTTCTTGGAGTGAACTATGAGGGCTTGATCTTCACTTCCCATCTTCTCGTCTCGGGCTACTATCTAAGCTTCTTCTTGAGAGCATTCTTCCCATAGTCTGTTGAACTTGACTAACTTCTTTCTTGCATAGATTCCTTGGATGAAAGAATCCCATGACCCAGGGAGGCCATTCAAAGTAGTCATCACAATCTCTGCATTTTACACTTCTTCATCAACAGCTTCTAATTGTTCCTTGATTTGGGAAACCCTTGTGAAGTAGGACTGGATAGTCTTTGCATTTTGAATCTTCACATTCTTCAGTTGATTCCTCAAAGTCATATTCTAATTTATGTTCTTCCCTTCAAAAAACTTGGTTAGGGCATCAAACATAGCTTTAGGTGTCTTGAGAGAGGACACCTGTGGGATAAGGTGATTCTTGATAGAATCAGCAATGATCCTCTTTTCCATAACCATCTTCTTTTTATGTAAGGCTTTTGCCTCATCTCCCTCTGGAACTGGAACCTCCTCATGGATGTAGGAGTCTAATTCATTCTCTTCCAAGACCAGGGAGATCCTATACGTCCAGGCTCAGAAGTTATCATCTCCCTCAAGCTTGGTATGATGAGACATCTTATCTGAGAACCTCAAATGGAAATACAAAAGATTTTATATCTTACTAGGTTCAAGATGTCGGATCTGAAACTTGAGCTGAAATCCTACAAAGCTGGTTCAGGAGCAAATTAGGGTTTTGCTTTTCCGAAGTTATGTCCAACCAAATGATTTGAAATTTGTCCCTAACTTTGATTTTTGGGAGGAGATTAATCCAGGCCTGGGCTCACTGAAAAATTCTTCTTCTGTAAAAAGCCCTAATTTCTGGCAGTAGTGACAGGTCCAAAACTGAAAAACCTCAGAATTGGATTCTGCTTCGACATAAAGATGCGCCCTAAGGAGGAGATTTATTCCACCTTACTTTTGCTGAAAATCTATGGAGGAAGATCCACAAACTAGGAAGCCCTAGTTCCCGCAGCTGCATAGTGTCTTCTTCTCAGGTTAGCTCTGATACCATGTTAGTTTTTCAACATTAAGCTAGCATTATTAGGATCTTTAACTAAGAGAATAACAAGTACAACAATCAAACACAAGAGACAATGAACACAGTGTTTTTCCTCGGGGAAACCATAAAGGAGAAAACCCCGCAACTTCCTCAGAGATAGAATTAGCACCAAAACAATAAAAGCCCCAAAAATAGTAAGTGATCTCCCAATAGCAGTAATCTTCTTCTTGTCTAGCCCCAGTGTCTTCTCCTTCCTTAACTATGCGCTACACTTGAGTGTGGATGACTTGTGTGATAAATAGAGACTCCGGTTCTCTATTTATACTAATCCCAACATGACTAAAATCCTACTAGGGCCGACCTCTACTAGGAGAGTCTAATAACCCTAGTGCCCCGGAACTGCGGGGACTTTAACCCTTAGACAATCGGAGGGTTACTCACTATGACTTGACATGACTTGTTTACATAATTGATCCTCCCGATCGGAACATCGGGGCATGACAATATGACTCAATTACATTATAGATACATCCCGGAATAAACATCGGGTTACAATACATAAGATACATTGATGAATACATTCCGAAGGTACAAATACATCAACAGAGAACCCCCCTTTTGATTCTAGATTCTTCAACAATTTCCACTACCTCTTCCTTCACCATATCCCATAAATGGTGGAAAAAATTGGAAGTGAAGCCATCTGGGCCAGGGGATTTTCCCAGAGCCATTTGGTTGACCATGTCTTCAACTTCCTGCATAGAAACCGGCTTGATGAGCATCTCATTATTTTCCCCAGTGACAGTGGAGGGAATTAAGCGAGTGATTTTGGCTATGTCTCTCCCCCTGTCATGGTCGTCTTCATTGAGGATCTCCGAGAAATAGTTGGAAAGCTCCTCTTCAATCTCCCCTCTTGTTTCAATCTGGTTTCCATCCAGCTTTCTAAGTTTTTGGATTCTAGAGTTGCTCATGTTTTGGAGCTCCAAATTATGAACGAACTTGGTTTTATTTTTTCCATCCTGCAGCCATTTGACCTTGGATTTTTTTTTCCAGTATATGCCTTCCTAGCTTTCTCTTGCCTCCAGTTGTTCCCATAGCTCTTTCACGTTTTTCTGCATGTCTTCGTCCCATCCTTCCTCCATTCCCTTCTGACTGAGGAGCTCTAGCTCAGTAGTCAGCCTTTTTTTATCTTCGAAAATGTTACCAAACTCTGCTTTGTTCCAGGTATGAATTTTGGCTTTGAGAGTCTTGAGTTTCTGCTAAAAATGGTGCATGGTTGTACCTGTGGGGGGGACCATCTCCTGCCACCACTGATGGACAAGACCTTTGAAGTTCTTGTGTTCTATCCAGAATTGTTCAAATCAGAACAGTTTCCTCAGAGTGGAGCAAGACCAATCCCAGTTAAGGCTGATAGGCCAGTGGTCAGATCCTGTAGCAGGGAGGACGTTAGCCATGATTTCACCCGTACCGTGGACTATGTTCTCCAAGACCAAGAATCTATCCAATCGAGAAGCCACCAGATGTTGTCCACCTCGTTTGTTGTTCCAATTATACCAGCCATTTCCGGTTTCCATGTCCACAAAGGAGCTTTGGGTCTGGAAATCGTTGAAAGACTCTTAGTACTTTTCCAGAATTCTCCTTCCTCCCTTCTTTTCTCTGAGGTTGGCAATGAGGTTGAAATCCCCATCCATAACGCAACTGCCTCCTTCCGACTGGTGTTTGGTCCAGTTGAGGAAATCAATGAAGGCTTGCATCTCAGGGAAGCAACTATGGCCATAAACATTAACAAATGTGCCCTTCACCCCGGAATCAAGGTGTTGGAAATCATCCATGAGGGCAAACTTATTGGCTCTCCAGTCAGTGAATTCCACCACCTGGGGGTGCCAGAAAATTGCAATCCCGCCTGATTGCCCAGCAGCATCCAGGGCCATGACTTTGCTACCCTTCCAAATTTTACTTTTGATTTTTTCCAGTCCCTCACAACTACATTTAGTTTTCTAGAGGAGAAGAATATCAGGGTTTTCCTGCTTAATTTTCCTGTTAAGAGTCCTCCACTTCCTGGGGTTACTACACCCCCTGATATTCCAAGAAATTAGCTTCATTAGTAAACTTTGGAGACTTTAGAGAAGGCCGCCTTGATCATTGAGTATTGGCCTGATTCAATGAGTTTAACTCCTAATTCTACAATGCGCTGCTTATTTGTTTTTCTCCCTTTGCGCTACTCCTCCTCTGGAGACTTCCTCTTGTTTCCTTTTTGTGGATCTGGGTCTATCCCTAGGTTCAGATGTGCCTCAGCCTTGATTATTGCTTCCTGGAGGAGCTCGATTTGTCGCCTGGGGACATAGCCTTTACCCTTCTTTCCACATTCTGCTTCTATCGCATCCAAATCTAGTTCTCCTAGCTCCATTTCTTCATCCTCTTCTTCTTCAACTATTTCCATTTGTTGGGTTTCGTCTCTCTCCGGGGCACTGGTATCCTGTGTTAGCTGCGCCACTTCCTCCTTGTCCTTGGGCATTTATTATTCCGCTCTGTCCCCTAAGACAGTGAAGGCATTTTTGGATCTATTTTCCCTTACCTCCGTGTCTTTTTTGGCCTTTGATGCCCCATCGCCTCTACTTCTTCTTCTGTTCTTTACTTGGGTGAAACCATCATTGGTCGCAGCTCCCACCGGCCGTTGATCAGCGGAAGCAGCCATCGGAGCAATCTTGGGGCAGGTTCTTCCTAAGTGGCTGTACTCATGGCAGTGCCTACATCAGAAGGGGATCTGCTCGTAGTCTATGGGCTGGATCCATTCTTCATCTTCCCAGTTAAGGCTTATGGCCTCTGGCAGCGCCTTGGAAAGATCGAAGTAAACGCAGATTCTAGCAAAGGAAGTATACCTTTGGGCCTTGGTTTGCTCTGCAACCTTTATGAATTCACCTAAGGTATTTCCTATGTCCTTCAAGGTGTCCATATCTTAGTATTCCCTTGGTAGAGAAAAGAGGCGTATCCAAACAGGGGCAACTGTCATGTCTTCAGTTTCTGGGTTGAAACGTTCATTCCATGGGCGAAGGTAGAGACCCACTGAGAAAAAGAAGTAGGGGCATCCTTCTAGGATGCGATCACAGTCCTCCTGGTTGAAGAAAATAATAGTGAAAAATCCTTTAGAGCCGAGTTGCAGGTCATAGTGGCCTTTAGGGTTCCACACACTGCTGATCCATTTGACAAGATCCTTTTCCTTGGGCTAGATCCCCACAAACTTCCCGATCAGAGCTTTCTCCTTCTAGAGCTCAATCGTGCCCTTGACCTTCTCGGATCTGATATGGATTGTTGGGATGGAGGGAGCTTTAGGAAAACATCCCCCCACCCCAGGCTTCCGGTCGTTTGAAGTACCAGCCTGCTTCTCGATCTCAGCTGTTGCAGCACCATCGTCTATAACGGAACCCGAAGGGCCCGTCTCCACCATTGAGTAGCCAAGGGGAGGCCGAGCAGCCCTAAGGACCATCTCACCCTTGCGCGAAGAGAGCCCTGAGAACCCCCGCGACCGAGCGAAGCAGGAAAACTCTAAGCGTGATCCATGTGACCTATGTCTCTCCGAAAAGACTCATTCTCTCCCGACTCAAATCATAGACAAAATAAAAAATGTGTGCACAGTTACCAAAAACATTCCAATTACATAATTCCCTGTAGGGAATAAAAATGATGAATCACCCTGACTCAAAAAAATAACAACCTTCACTATCAATTAACAATTGAATCATAATAAATTTTACATCTTAAAATATATATATAATAAAATGATTTAAAATCTTCTCCTAAGTAAACTATGAAAATACGTTTACACCTTCCTCGATATGGTATGAAAAAATGAAACACGTTCCCATATAATAGATATTGTTGGTCACGTTTGCACTGGGACCCTCAACTCCAAAATCATCAAGTGCGAAGGGACACTCAAATACAAAATTCTTTAAATTTCATGATGTAACACAAAATCGGTTCATTTTTTTTTATAGCATTTCCCATCTTCTACACTCTACACTCTACTTTATATTAATTGCTTTAGAAAAAATGTGCTACATTTTATCCGGTTCATTTTTTATGACATTTCCCATCTTCTAGAGTGTACACTACTTTATTAATTTATTTAGAAAAATATGTGCTACATTTTATCTCACCTCAAGGTCAAACAAAGTAACATGACCTCCCCTTTGGAAAAAAAAACATTTGTCCATCGATTATAAAGGACAGATGTTATTATGAGTCATGGAAGAAGGTTCTTAAGGTATGTGTCAAGTCATGGGATGAACATAGAATATATCTAGTGGGTAGGATTATAATATGATTGTTAGTTAAATAATTAATATTATTAGTCCTGGGTTTAAAAAAAAAATTGATTTTCTTTGACTTGTTAAGATGTATTAATAATACTCATAGTATTTGGCTTTTAGATAAAATTTGATTTTTTTATTATATTTATGTTTAAAGACATATATATCTTAGAATTTTGGAGTGGAGTATCATTTATGTTTTTTTAACTATGGTTAAGAATGATACAAATATATTGTCTAGATTTATTCTATGAGAATCAACTAAAATTTATAACTAAGAATTATAAAAAAAACTCATGTAACAACTGCACTTTGTAGTAGTTGAAAATAAATAAATAAACAAATAAAAACTTATGTGATAAATTAACTTAATGACATGGTAATGTGTATTCTATGTGATAGTGGAACTCTATTTGTAAGCTAGAAGTCGAGCTAATATGCATAAGGTTTAGTCAAACTGCATTTTACAGCTGGGAGTTGAAGTAATGTGCAGATTGTATGACACTCAAACTCCTAATAAACTCCTCTAAACTCATAATATATTCCTCTAAACTCATGTGATAGTTGCACTTAGTGGCATGGCAATGTGCACCTCATGTGACAGTCGAACTCCATTTGGGAGTTGTGAGTCGAGTTAATGTGCATAAGGTTTAGTCGAACTTCATTTGGAAGCTAGGAGTACACATAACTCGGAATTGTTATATTAACACAATATCTTTATATTAACTTTTAAATTAACTATTAGGTTAACTCCAATGATGATACAACTATGAGCTTAACAATAACATATTATGTGGTTGTTATATTAGATTAACTCTTAGATACAAGTAATAGACACATTCTTTAGGAAAAAAACATTATGAGTGTGTCAAATATATGTCTCTCGACATATTCAGAACATATTAATCTTATTAATATGATTGTTGCTAGTATTATTATTCTATAAGATTTGATTTTTTTTTTATTATTATTATTATTAATATTAATTTGATTTATTTATAAAAAATAATTATTTTTATTTATTTATATATTAAATTTTAATTGGTTCAATAATATGTGATGCAATGTTATTCTTTTGGCATTCATGATTTTTTTTATTTTTTTTCCATAAGAAAAAAAACTGTTTATATTGATCAGAGAAATATTTACATACAGAAGTATGTATTGTTCCTGCTGATAGCAGATTTACAACAATAGACCGCATCATATATGATGCATTTCCTTCTTTTTTGCATATAAGCAACAAAAGAAAACAAGTTGAATCAAAAGGGGCTGTCATGTGCAATTGTTCCTCTCATAAGGAGGTTCTTGCTAAAAACCCTATAAATGACGTTTATCTTCACTAAAATTGTAAACTGAGGTCCTGTTTGAAACCAAAAAAAACTGTCTGATTTTAGAGTCGTGATTTTTTTTTAAATTATCATAATTAACAAATAATTAAAAAAATAAAATTTTAGTGGTTATTTTAGAGCCGTTGACACTCTTGTAGTAGAGGGTTCCTATTATGTTAACTTCTTTGAGATATCACCATGTTGAAATATTGTAACTTTGAAGAATATTCTAAATGTATTTTATTGATGTAACCCATGGCACATGTCTTATTCCTTCGTCGAAATGTTACTATTGTATTTGGTCATCATAGATTTATGAGGTATAACCTCCATTGTAAGTCACATCAATAGTACCCTCTTGAATATAATATAATAGTGTTTTGTGTCTTCCTAGGTGAAGTCGGCCCAGTAAGTTTGTTGGGGCCGACTTGTTAAGGTAAAAGACAACTGACAAAAATAGTATAAATAGAGGAGCTGTGTTCCTCATTTGAGCACACACACTCACTTGTGTATAGCACATAGGAGAGAGAGAGACACACATCTGCAAGGAGGAAGAGCACATGTTTGGGGTTTTATCTTTGTACTCTTGATACATCTATATAGAGGAAGTTTTGTTGGGTTTTCTTCCCCTTGAGGGTTTACCAAGATAAATATGTGTCTATCTTATGATTGTGTTTCTTTCAGTGATCCTGCACATGCTATTGTTGTGAAATTGAATTGAATACTAATGATATCTAGCTAAGCATATGAATTCTTAACATGGTATTAGAGCTAGCCTGAATAGAACAACTTTCACAAGATGAAACTCTCTCTCCTCTCCTTCTGGCAAGAAACTAGGGTTTCTATCAAAGTTGGAATTTTGGAGATCTGATTGCATAGGAAGTTGTGCCTCCCTAGAGCACATCTATTGATACCTAGACCAAATTTTTTGAGTGGAAATATCTCTAGGAAATTCAAACCCTTGTTTGGCTTTTCACCAGAAAACAACAGAAAACCAGAGAACTAGAGAACTACAAAAACTGCATATCAGAATCTCACAAGTCAATTTTGAAAGGTGAAGATTTCGAATCTCCAGAAATCAAGTATATCAATCAAATCACCTCGGTCAAGCACATATCCTGGTAAGGTCAATTTTTTCTTTCTGAGAAATTCATTTTTTAGTGACCTCCTTGATAAGATGGCCCCAAGCACTAAGCTTGAGGACAATCTAGAAGGAATAGAAAACTTCAGAGCATGGAAATATAGGATTGGTCTCGTTATTAGAGAGAATGATATTGACAAATAAATCAAATGAGAAGTTACGGAACCAGAAGAAGATGAAGCTAAGGAAAAGCACCAAAAGGACCTAATCAAGGCAATGAGGATCATTGTTGATTCTATCAAATATTACTTGATCCCTCAAGTGTCATTCGAAGAGACACCAAAGGAAATGTATGATTCCCTTCCAAAATGTATGAAGGGAATAACATCAATAGAAAGATGAATTTGAGAACTCAATTGAAGAGTACCAAGATGAGTAAAGGAGAATCCATTCAAGACTACTTCACAAGGGTCTCCTAGTTTAAGGAGTAACTAAAAGCCATTGGATACTCCCTTGATGAAGGTGAACTAGTTATTATTGCTCTCAATAGTCTCACTAGACCTTGGGATTCATTCATACAGACTATGTGTGCCAGAAAATAAATTATGAAGTTTGACATTGTATGGGAAGATTGTATCCAAGAGGAGGATATACTAGCCTATAGAGAATCTCTACTTAAATAAGATGATCAAGCCCTAACCACCCATACCAAAAGAGGAAGAAGATCATATAAATTCAAGAAGGAAATTCACAAGGAGTATCGACCTCCCAAGAGGCTCCAAGTGAAAAGAGAAAACAATCAGAGGAAAGACTACTCTCAATTTCAATGTTATAACTATCACAAGATAGGACACCTTGCCAAAGAGTGTCCATTAAATAAGAAGAACAAAAAATACATCATGCACATCTAGTTGAAGATGAGGAAGATTAGGAAGAATAGGAAGAATAAGAAGGACTCCGAAGAAAACAAACAAAAGAAGAAGATGCAAAAGAGTATGTATTATTCTCTACACTCTTTGGGTTTGTGACACCTGGATAAGATGCATGGATTATTGATAGTGGTTCTTCAAAGTACATGATGGGACATAAGAAAACTCTATTAAGAATTGAAGAGAAGAAATATCCTCAGAAAGTATCTTTAGGAGATGACTATCAATATCCCATCAAAGGTATTGGTGAAGCAAGCTACAAGATTGACTCTGGAACTTCCATGAGGATGAAGGAAGTCTTATATGTACCAGGTTTGAAGAAGAAATTACTTTCTATCTTAGCATTAGATAAGAAAGGATATAGGGTATCATTTATAGATGGACAAGTACTTATGTGGCCCAAAGGAAAATCAATTGAAGATGCAATTGTCATTGGTGAAGAAGAAGGAGGATTATATAAACTCAAAGGACATCATGAAACAACACTTGTTTATGATACTACTAGCTCAAGTGAACTATGGCATAGGAGGCTTCCTCACATCAACTATAAAGCACTACCCTGTGTGAGCAAAGTAGTCACATGTTTACCAAATTTGAAGATCCATCATGAAGGCACTTGCAAAGGTTGTGCAATAGGAAATAATATTAAGAATCCATTTCTGAAGAGTGAAACAAAGACTACAGGTACGTTGGAACTAATTCACTCAGATGTATGTGGTCCAATGCCCTACACATATTTAAGGTGTTTTGAATATTATGTTACATTTATTGATGACTATTCAAGAAAGACTTGGACATATTTCTTGAAAACAAAGGACGAGGTATTCGGAAAATTCAAGGAATTCAAAGCCTTGATAGAGAATCATTCAGAAAGAAGAATCAATACACTCAAAATAGACAATGGTGTAGAATATACCTCAAAGGAATTTGAGTCATTTTGCAAAGAAGTTGGAATCAAGAGGGAACTAACCACTCACTACAATCCTCATCAAAATGGTGTTGCGGAAAGAAATAATAGGACCATTATGGAAGCAGTGAAGACAATGATACATGATCAATATCTTCCTATACATATATAGGTTGAATCAACAAGAACAATAGTTTATGTGTAGAATAGATTATCTTATCGTTCCCTTGGATTCAAAACTCCTGAAGAAATGTACAAAAGATATACATTTTAGGATTCCATCACATAAAGATTAGTATGGATGTAAAATTTGACTAAGCCTAGCAGCTATCAAAAGATCCAAAAAGTGTCAGCATGAAGAAGTGCATGAAGAAGATGTACCTCCTAGAAAAGTATAAGCTGCACCCTCTCCTGAAAGAGAAACATCAAAATACCATGATATGCTAGAACCTCAGGAACCCCCTACTATGGACATATCATGAAAGATAAATATTGCTTGGGTAAGATAAATCATACAAGAAGCAGAGAAGTATCGAGCTCCAAAAGGTTCCACAAGAATAATCAAGACATCAAAGCCATTCTCTAGTTATGCAGCTTTGATGTGTGATTTTGTAGATCAAGAACCTACCAGTTATGAATACGTTGTATAGAAGAAAGAATGGGTAGAAACAATGACAAAAGAATACCAATCAATAATGAAGAATGATGTTTGGGATATAGTACCCAAACCTGAAGGCAAGAGTGTGGTATCTTCCAAGTGAATCTACAAGATAAAACATGCAGCTAATGGGAGCATTGGGAAATACAAGGCAAGGTTTGTGGCTAGAGGATTCTCTCAAAAAGAGGGAATTGACTATGAAGAGACATTTGCGCCAGTATCAAGGTACACTTCCATCAGGACCATCATGGCACTTGCATCCATGTTGAAGTGGAATCTACACCATATGGATGTGAAGACAACCTTCTTGAATGGTGTTATTAAGGAACAAGTGTACATAGAACAACGACAAGTATTTGAAGTCAAAGAAAGGAAGACTTATGTATGTAAGTTGAAAAAGGCTCTATATGGACTAAAGCAAGCTCCTAGAGCATGGTATGGAAGGATAGAATATTGTTTCTATAGGAAAATCCAATGTAAATATGATAGAAACTCCATAAATGGATAAATATATGAATAATAGATAAGTGATGATATTACATTTACAATGATGGGTCTTGTATAATCCCATAGTTCCTTTACTAAGAGGCATGTCTTTTGATTTAATTAATTAATTAGTCATTAGTATTAATATTGATGATATATATATACATATATATATTGTTATATTTTTATTTATATAACATTGCCTTCCCCTTAGAGAAGCTTTGTCCTCAAAGCTTAGAGAAGACATGGCTTGCGTTTGATTTTTTTCTTAAATGTTATCTCTTGATCTTTTGTGTTTAGTCATTGTGGCATTTGATGAAACGAGGATATATGAGTTAATAATTCCCTATAAGAATTGCCGCATCATATCTATTGTGGTCCATCCCAGATCTATTTTGATCGAACCTCTGAGATTGTTTTGGAAAATGGGTCGTCTCAATTGTTGCTTAGTATGTCGAATTGTTTGCTTGTCAGCATAACTCTTTTGTGAATACTTATTTTGACCCTGTCATTGGTCAAAATGACAATTATAATTGGGATGTATGTAAGGCGTATGTGTTGTTTTTTTTCTTCCTTTTTAACTGCAGCGAGGACTTCCTTCACTTCCTCGACTTGAATTTTTTTTCTCAGAGAATCTGGATGCTTCTTTTTGGATTTGCACTATTTGTTTCTCAAGTAGATTGTTTTTACTCTGAATATTCTTGAACCTTTCGTCTTGTGACTTTTTGTCCTCTTTTAACTTCTCAATTTCTTTCTCTAGTTCTTGCTTAAGATCTAGAAGGCATTGATTTTCTTCTTGTTTTTCTAGGACTTTTCCTTCGATTTATTCATTCAAGTTTTCTTTCTTCTTGGTACTCTTTAACTTCTTGATCTTCATAACTAATATTTTATTATGATTTCTTAATCGATATATTTCTTCAGTATTACTTGTTGATATGTTATTGACTTTCATAATTTCCAACTTGTGTGATTTTTTTGAGTCATCATCTTTCTACTTGAGTTCTTCATTCTGTTTCTAAAGATGACAATTCTCTATTTCTCGGAATCTTAATTTTGTCTAAATTTGTGTGATTTTGTCATATTTGTCCTCAATGATTTTGTTTAATCATTTTATTTCTTCTTTCTTCTCAACTGCATCTTTCATGATTTTTTGGTTTTGTAGATTCTGATTGGTATATTTTTTACTCATTAATTCCTTAGAAATATCCAACTTTATCATGTCAAATACTTTGTGAATTGCTACTTGTAGTTGGGACTGGAATTCTAATTTAGACCTCACCATAATTCCTGACTTCTGGTGTTTTTTTACGATAGTTGGTTTTCCTTTTGACCGACATCTTGTCTTCTTCGATTTTGTATTATTTTTCTTTACTCTTGTAATTTAATAATTGTACTTAATACAATTATTAAGTAATTATAATAGTAATAATAATACTATTTTTTTTTAAGGTTGAAATAATTAATTTTCTTCTCCTAAAGACATCTTGTAGATTGGGTGGTTGGAAGGAAAGATTGTTATCTTCCTCACCTAAGTTCAAAACTCACTTGCTTCTTAGTAGCAATTATTATGTACTTTTAGAATTTTTTCCCTTAAGTTTTGTAAAATTCTAGAAGATTATGTGGTTGGGAGGAATGAATGTTACCTTCCCTGCCTAAGTTCAAATCTCACTTCCTTCTTGGTAGTAATTATTATGCACTTTTAGATTTTTTTCCCCTTAAGTTTTGTAAAATGGTGTAGATTGGGTGGTTGGGAGGAATGAGTGTTACCTTCCCCACCTAATTTTAAATCTCACTTTTTTGCTTTTTTGTTGTAGAATAAACCCAAACCCACTTATCAAGAAACCATGTGTGTTTTCACTTTTACTTTTTTTGTTTTGTTTTATGTTTACCTCTTTTTTTTTGGGTTTTACTTTTACCTTTTTTTTTGTTTTACTTTTAACTCTTTTTTTGGTGGGTTTTACTTTTACCTTTTTAATTTTTTTTTAAGGACAAGGTCCTATTTTTTTAAAGAAACCCTAGAAATCCAAAACATAACTTTGCTGTGATACCAAATGGAACATTAAAATACTGTTTCTATAAGAAAATTCAACTTAAATAGGATAGAAACTCCATAAATGGATAAATATATGAATAATAGATAAGTTATGNATATATATATTATGTTATATTTTTATTTATATAACAGAAGTATGGAGCTCCAGAAGGATCCACAAGAATAAGCAAGAGATCAAATCCATTCTCCAGTTATGTAGCTTTGATGTGTAGGGATGATTTTAAGGAACCATACTTATTTAAAAGTGTATAAATGTTGGCGAATATTACCAATTCTTAAAACGCAAACTATAAAATGATTGGTGATATTTTTCCAAAAATATTTTAATTTCCAAGGATTTTATATCGTTTATATAATAATTTGGTGATTTCTGGGGTGAAAAAATTTTACCCCATCAAAATTGGGCGAAACGAGGCTTCAAAAAATGCAAAATGGCGAATCTTTTTTAGGGGAAAAACATGGAAAAATAGCCCACTGGGCTAAAATTCGCCCCTAAAATTATCCCTGTTGATGTGTGATCTTGTAGATCAAGAACCTATCGGTTATGAAGAAATTTTACAGAATAAATAATGGGTAGAAACAATGACGAAATAATACCAATCAATAATGAAGAATGATGTTTTGGGATATAGTACCCAAACCCAAAGGAAAGAGTGCGGTATCTTCCAAGTGGATCTACAAGATAAAACATGTAGGTGATGGGAGCATTGAGAAATATAAGGCAAGGTTTGTGGCTAGAGGATTCTCTCAGAAAGAGGGAATTGATTATGAAGAGACATTTGCATCAGTATCAAGGTACACTTCCATCAGGACCATCATGGCACTTGTATCGATGATGAAGTGGAATTTACATCATATGGATGTGAAGAAAACCTTCATGAATGGTTTTATTGAGGAAGAAGTGTACATATAATAACCACAAGTATTTGAAGATGAAGAAAGACAAACTTGTGTATGTAAGTTGAAAAAGGCTCTATATGGACTAAAGAAAGCTCCTAGAGCATGGTATGGAAGGATAGATAGCTTCTTGATGAGCTTGGAATTTACCAAAAGTAAATCAAATCCTAACCTTTACTTTTAAGGTTATGCATGATGAACCTCTCATATTATTGCTATATGTGGATGACTTATTTCTGACAAGAAATGAGAAACATATTGTAGATTGCAAGAAGAATCTTGTTGAAGAATTTGAGATGAAATATATTGGATTGATGCACTATTTTCTATCCCTGAAAGTATGGTAGAGGCTAGAAGGAATCTTTCTCAACCAGGGAAAGTATGATGTGGATATATTACAAAGATTTGATTTGTTGGATTGTAAAGCCATGGCCACACCCATGGATACAAGCTTGAATTTGTTGTCTAATGAATCATCAGAGTTAGTAGACATGACTCAGTACAGATAGATTATTGGGTCGTTGATGTATTTGACGAATACCAGGCCAGATACATGTTTCATTGTGAATACCCTGAGTCAGTATCTAATTAAACCTAGACGTGTTCACCTGATAGATGCAAATCATGTGATGAGGTACTTGAAATGTATGATATACTTTGGACTATACTATGATAGAGATCGTGACTATAGATTGTATGGATATATAGATTCAGATTGGGTAAGAAGTGCCTCAGACAGAAAGAGCACCTCAGGTGGATGTTATTTTTTGGTATCCGCCATGATCTCATGGTTTAGCAAGAAGCAATATAGTGTTGCTCTTAGCACAACTGAAGTAGAGTATATAGTAGCTTGTTCTGCTAGTTGTGAAGCCACGTGGCTTTGGACGTTGATGGCATGTCTATTTGATTTGGAGATGGACACCACAGTGATTCTATGTGACAGCCAGAGTTGTATAAAGATGACGAAGAACCAAGTGTTCCATGATAAGTCGAAGCACATAGAAATATGGTATTTTTATATACGATAAATGATACAAAAGGGAGCCATAAAGCTAGAGTATGTGAGTACCGATGAGCAAGTTGATGATGTGTTGACCAAGCCTCTCTCTCGATTAAAGTTTAAATACCCCCATGACAAGCTTGGTGTAGTCCGAAAAGACCTTCATCATAAGGAGGAATAATGATGATCATGTAACAGGCTTTCCTCATAAGGAGGAACGATGATATGGACCCTCCTCGGAAAGGGGGAGCAGGTTGGTGTTATGGAACCTCCTCAAAAAAGGGGTAGAAGGTTGATGATGTGGACCCTCCTCGAAAAGGGGAGTAGGTTGAGGATGTTGTAGTGGGATTGTAACATCCTTGGACATTAGTCCTAAAGTGATATGTATACTTTTGTCTCTGTGAAAGATGAGGATTGCATCGTCCTTGAAATTATGTCCTAAAATGATAGGGATTGACCATGTCGTAAGTGGCTCAGGATTGCATCATCTTTGGACTTATTTCCTAAAGTGAGAGGGATTGACCATCCCGTAAGTGGCTCAGTATTGCATCATCCTTGTACTTGTGTCCTAAAGTGATAGGTATTGACCATCCCATAAGTGGATCAGGATCACATCATCCTTGGACTTATTTCCTAAAGTGAGATGGATTTCCCATCTCCTAAGTGGCTCAGGATTGCATCATCCTTGGACTTATGTCCTAAAGTGAGAGAAATTGACCATCCCATAAGTGGCTCAGGATTACATCATCCTTAGACTTATGTCCTAAAGTGAGATGGTTTGACCATCCCGTAAGTGGTTCAGTATTGCATCATTCTTTGAATTATGTCCTAAAGTGAGAGGGATTGACCATCCCGTAAGTGGGTCAAGATTGCATCATCATTGGACCTATGTCCAAAAGTGATAAGGATTGATAATCTCGTAATGGGATCAAGTGTGTTGTAGGTTATGATTATTTTGACGATGTTGTTGATCGACAGATCAAGTATGAATGAAGATGATGAAAATATTGATAGAAACAACAAGTATGGTATCAGATAATGATGTGGATCAAGTGATCGAGTACTACAAAGGATCGAGTGATCGAGTGCCGTAGAAGAGAAAGATCAAAGATGAAGATTGATCAAGTGTTGCTGCAAAGGATCAAGTGATTAAGTGCCACAGAACATAAAGATCAAAGATAAAAACTCAGTGTTTTGGAAGATGCTATTCCAACACTAAAGATGTCCAGTAACTACTTTAGTTAGTGATTTCCGTTGAAAACTTCCAATGACGTATAGATGTATCACCTTGATGTTGTTGACAATTCTCTCTCTCCTTACTCCTATAGTTGATGATTTTGTTGTCAGTAGAATACCCTTCTCATTAAGGGGGAGTGTTGAAATATTGTAACTTTGAAGAATATTCTAAATGTATGTTATTGATGCAACCCATGGGAGATGACTTATTCCTCCTTATGGATGTTACTATTGTATTTGGTCATCATAGAGTCATGAGTTATAACCTCCATTGTAAGTCGGGTCAACAGTACCCTCTTGAATATAATATAATATTGTTTTGTGTCTTCCTAGGTGAAGTCAGACCAATAAGTTTGATGGTGCCGACTTGTTAGGGTAAAAGTCAAATGGCAGAAAGAGTATAAATAGAGGATCTGTGTTCCTCATTTGAACACACACAATCACTTTTGTATAAACATAGGAGAGAGGGAGAGACATATCTGCAAGAAAGAATATCACCTGTTTGGGGTTGTATCTTTGTACTCTTAATACATCTATATAGAGGAAGTTTTGTTGGGTTTTCTTTCCCTTGAGGTTTCCCAGGATAAATTTGTGTCTATATTGTGATTGTGTTTCTGTAAACGATCCTGCATATTCTATTGTTGTGAAATTGAATTCAATACTAATGATATCTATCTATGCATATGAAATCTTAACACACCATGCTTCATGAAAGTTGCAATCACAATCCACCAGTTTTGGACTTATCCATGATGTGAAGGACATGGAAAATCACTATAATGTAAGCACCTATAACTATTATTGTAACACATCCATCATGACGGCTCTTCACCTATATTTGTTTCCCATTCTATGATGGTTTGATGCATTTTTTTTTCAAGAATAAAATATCATTCCTTTTTATTTATAAAATCAAAAGAACCAGCTACATCTCAAGATAGTATCAATATGGTATTGTTGAGAAAAGACAACAATAGGAACCAAACTAGTGTAGAGTTCAACCACAAAAAACTACTACAAATGGCCTACCGAAAATCCAACATATGCAAATTGGCATCTATAAAGATCAATAGCAGCCCAAAATAAAGTTACTGGAAACTATAAAGAGCTAGAGCATCCCACAAAAAAATAGCATATAAATGCAAGCGTTAATAGTGGTCTAAAAGTAGTCTAGAAAATTATTAGACAAAAATCCTAAAAGTATGTGCAAAAATCATATTACCCTCCAAAAACTCCATCAGAGTGAGATGACCAATAGTGAGCTGCAAAGCTTCCTTGGAGAGACCATCAGTGGTCCCATTATGTTGCCTAAAGATATGGTGACATCCGATAATGAGAAAAGAGTCCTTAAGAGCCTTAGTTCTAGTGAACTATTTCTCAAGCTCTAGGACCCTCATGACAACCACATCATTGATCCAATCAATTATAATCTTAGAACCACCAAAACATTTTAGTTCCGGCAGGCCCATGCCATTAGCTACATAAAAGTTCCTAGATAACTAGTAGTTTTGCTCTATTAGTATTGCTTCTACCACAACCAATGTTCATATGAAAGTAGTGTGTCCCACTAATATACAATATTTCTCCAACACCGCCAACTCTATGTGTCGTTTCCTCGTTCAAAGAACCCAGTAGAATAAATTCCCCTAGAAGCAAAACCAATCCTTTTGGGAGGATTAACTCAAATACTCTCAGGGTATTTATATAAATGATTAATGACACCCAACATGACTCTATGAACCTCAGGTTTAAAATATCGAAAGATATCATAATTCATGACCTTCCAAATATGCACTTAACAGAAAAGTGGAAGATAAATAGGTATAAATCCAGACTTCATCCACTAAATCATATTACCTTGGAAATACAAATCCTCCCAAAGATGAGGAAAACCAAAAAACGTGGTGACAAAACACCTGAATTCCTTCCCAAATATGCATCCTGCAACAAAAAATTATGCTCAACCAATTCAGCCTCAGAACAACATAACTAACAAATGCTAGGCCCAACCCATCCTTTCTTGATAAGGTTCTCCCATATATTCACTTTATCATTTATACGGAGCCATGTAAAGGATTTGATCTTAAGTGGAATCCTCCAAACCCACAGATCCTTATGCCACTAGATATACACTGGTATAAAGAAAGTATCAACAAGAAAATCATAGGCTAGTTTAGCAGTTACCTGTCCCGAAGTAGCGTTAATGGACCAAACGAGATGGTCATAGACATCTGTAAGGCGCATGCCCAACAGTTCTATTAAGGAAGTATAACGGTCCCATTCCATCTTCCAATTTCCAGCGAGATCAAGATCCTCGGATGATAAATAATACTTTCCCAAATAAGACCAATCACATTCCTTCCTATCCTAATTAAGAGTAATGATACCAAAATTTTGGAGATAGCTGACTGAGGACCGTGAAAGAAAAAAAGTCTCCTCCATACCAACCACATGATTAATACCTATCTTCATCAATCTCCCATCTCCCACCTTCTAACAGAGA
The DNA here is from genome assembly GCA_001517045.1 of Pseudotsuga menziesii. Classification (NCBI taxonomy): domain Eukaryota; kingdom Viridiplantae; phylum Streptophyta; class Pinopsida; order Pinales; family Pinaceae; genus Pseudotsuga; species Pseudotsuga menziesii. The sequence continues at coordinate 113,104 of LPNX010334391.1, read as the reverse complement.
GCCTTGATAATCCACCCAAATACCCATAGAAAACCATTCCAAATGAGAGAGGTATTAACAACCGAGTGTTCCCCCTTTCTGACCTAATCCTCTAGAGATAGATTACGAACATATTTAGCCTGTAGAACCATGTTCCAAATAATGACATGAGAGAAGTGTATGGAAGAGTCTTCTACTATTCTTCCAATGTTATTATATAATTATTAACCCGTAAAAAAAGGTCGACTTAAAGTCTACTTGCCTCACTAACATGGATACTATAGGAAATTTATTTGTAGTTTTTGCTCTCAATATTTTACAAAGATTTTTGTCATTCTGATTAATAAGGCCTCTATTCTTGTTGTGGCATGTACACAACAACTAGCTACAATTCAAATAATAATTAGTGTACTAATTTAGTTTCTCTATGGTTCACAACAAGAAAGCTCACAAGAAACTAGTGGTTAGGCCAATAAAATCCATGGATCTACACTTTCTTTGTACCATAGTAACAAGATTTGGCCATATTTCAAAATTCGGCGAATATTCAACATAATATGGATACAATACGGTAAAAATAAATGCTTAATATATTGAGATTTTTATCTTTTAAATATTCTTCAAGCATTACTATTAAAATTACCTTGTTAAGATAAAAGTGGAATTTTAACTAGCCTATATTCATTTTCTAATAAAAACATATTAACTCAAATCACTTTAAAAGAAAATGATTTTGCAAAGAAAAATAAAGCAAAATACGGAGACATAAAAACTCGGAACCACTTCAAACAAATTTATGAACTATTATTCCACATTATATTTTAAATTAGCTTTGAAGTAACACACCTTACTTAATTAACCTTAAAAATATGTACATTGCAGCCATGAGCCCATATATATATATATATATATATATATATATATAGAGAGAGAGAGAGAGAGAGAGAGAGAGAGAGAGAGAGAATCAAACCATAAGCCCATTTACCTATGTCTACTTCTGTATTTTAGTCGTACTAGATTTTTTATTTACGCATTTTTTTGTATCGAACCATATTGATATTCCTACTTGAATATTTTATATTATGCTCTGTACTGAGTACCTTGTCATTTGGATTGATTACAAATCCTCTATTCTCTATGCACTTTGAAATTAACTCAAGCTTCTTGACACCATATTCCAATTTGGGGAACCCTACTTTGTTTGCAAGCTATGGAAATCCAAGCCAATTATGGATACAACACTCAAGCACACATGCAACCAACAATCATGCCAACAATATTAATTACATTGCAACCATCTTTATATGCAATGTTTATATGCAAAACACTACTAAGTTCAATGATAATTCCATATGTAGTAATAACACTCAATGAAACAAATAAAAGGCATGGTAGCTCATGCCAACATATCCTTCATCTACATTCAAATCCCACTTAGAATTAATTTCCATTCACTAAAGCATGTGTCAAATGTCACTTTCACCAATAATTATGTGCACAAGTATTGGAGTGTGTATACCATTATCATAAAGTGAGAGACTTTATGATTATAACAATGCATTCAGAAGGGATTGTAATGTCTAATAATTGAACTCCAATTTATTTAACCACCATTGGGAGAACCACATGTGAAATGAAATTTATCAACACATACATGAACTTGGATTTGTATTAAAGTGGAAAATGAAAACTAATCCACACCATTTGCATTGCATTCAATATACTCTAACACTCAATACTTGTACCATGAAATGTCATCAATTGAAGAGAGGGAGACCAATGATAGCTTTCCATTTCACTACCCAACACACACTTCCCCAGTAGGAATCAACAAAGAGAATATCTCCATTCACAAGCTACATTGGCTATCATTTCATGTGTATGGACCAACAAGGAGAGAGTTGACCCAACAATCAAAAAAAATTCTAGGCAATAATAAAAACACCTTACGAAATGCCAATTCACCCTAGGCAATGATAAAAAATGTTGTAGGTAATACAAATCATTGGGAATGTTTGTTATAGCTTGATTTTCCACACCTGATACATCATTCTTTGATGGCCTATCCCTGTCCCTATGCAGACTCATTTTACCCCATTTTCTCACCATTACCCTGATGCTCTAGTGGAACCCCTTAGAAGAAATTTTTGTATATCTACACGGGTCCAAAGTCTACAACCTGTGTATACGCAGCTTGCATCACTATCACCTGCATACATCAGGAATTATGCTCAAAAAGTAAAAATATTTTTAGTTTTCCTCATAAAGTAACAAATGAATTGATCATTGGCCTTCCATATGTCGCGTAAATGCTCTGATTCGACCCTTCACTTCCCATTGAGGGGATATATATTGGGATACTATGAAGCATTGGAGGACGAGAACTTTGGAGAGAAAGATATTATAGCAAAATTGTGCCCCATTCTTGTATGATTGAGTATGCATCCCTTTTCCCTTGAAGCAACCATCAATGTTATTTCCCAAGCTTTCCTTTATCATTGTCAGCTTGCTTTTGTATGGAGGATTGAAGTGGTGGAGGCCCAGGTGGAGGGACTTGGTTTCTCGATTTTGATGAGGTGCCAACAAATGTTGTCATTTTCATCTCTATTTATATTAATATGAATATCCATTTGGCATCCATTACATGTGTAATTATGAATATGTTTATCCATGGATGTAATAACTCTATTTACATGTTGGAATTGAATATTCTAGATTATATTCTAACACTTTTATATATCATGCTTGTATATGTTGTTGTTGTCGAGGGAAATGTGTAGGGACAAGTCTGATTGAAATCTCAACAAGGATCTACTTTGAACATCTGGAATAAGGTACGCTCCTTATCCCTTGGTGTTAGTTTCCTTTATATATTTAACATGCTTTGAAATGGGTTTATTTTTGGTGTCATCCTGTTTGTTGTGGTCCACCCCAAGCCATAGGAAATTTCCTCTGTAACAGAATTAAAGACTTTGTTGGGTAATTCCTTTTTGGTGGGGTTATGGGTGCATTTTTTCTCTTGATTTGCTCTCTATTTCTCCTTGCTTCTGTGTCCCATTTGGTAATATATTCATTCATTCATAGTCCCCTAGAGTGGTTTGACACTTGTCTTTCTTTTTATCACCTTCTTCTTTGTATACAGAGGTCAGAGAATATACAATCATGTATATGCGTGGGTTGTACTCTACCTAGTCACGTACATACACTACTGTTCTTTGAACAATTACCCTTTCCATGCAGTAGATCCCACCTATGACTGGCCACATGAGCATTGGTTATATTGGGGTAACCTTAGTTTCCTTACCTAGGTATTGTAGGGGGTGTTTGTAGAGGTTATTATGCGAGTGTCCTATCTAGGTAGGGGTTAGACAACATAGTATCTATATGCATTTAGGAGCTCACTTTTCCTCTCTCTTTGCTTGTTTGCATCTGACCTAGTTTTATTCAAGGGTGTGCTCTTTGTGCACTATTTGTCTTAGGGATCATAATTAGTTGAGTCTTTGTTATTTTTGGGATTCATTGTGGATCAATTTACGACACCTCAGTCGATATCGGAGCTTAGTAGGATTATTTCCTTATGACCCTCCTCCTCCTTAGAAGAGAACTAAGCATTCTAGGAAACCTTTGCAACATTGTGATTCACACACAGTTCTCACCATGAGTACTACATTCGAGAACTTGGAGTTCCCTTTGTCTCCATCATCTAGAATGGGGTTAGGAACCATATGGATATCTAGAAATTCGGTCTATACCGACCCTTGTGGGGCTGGTACTTCCCATTGTACACAACCCAAACTGTCATATTTTATAGTTGTCCATAGGAATTTTTCCTCGGACAGATCGAGTGTTGAGACTCAACCTACTCCCTATAGAATAGGTTCTTTCATGTTTGGTATGTCGGATATCACTACTATTATCTAGTCACCCACCACTGGTTCTAGTATAGAAATTGGTGTTGGACTCGGGGGCACCACAACCCCTTACCTTGCGCATAAATTTGGAAGTCGTCATATTCCCCCTTCTACTCTATTTATGGGAGTATTTTCACTTTCTTCATTTGGTATTAACACCATCGTCCACTCTCATGGGGGTGGTAGTGGATACATGCGCGTTAAGTCTCTAATGTACATTCCTTCTTGTCTCCCATCGTTTGTTGCACTGATTCCTTCGAATGCTTTTCTCATGATCAATCCTCCCTATATCCTATAGTTTGGACTCTCTACTAACTATGTGCCACTATTTTTTGACTAATTTCATTATGTAGGGTCCATTCTTAATTCACTTTTACTGAGACTTTGGCTCATTCATGCCCATGGAAGATATAACACTAAACTGAAATATAGGATAGGACCACTTCCCGGGTGCATTTTTCATTATCCTATGATGATGTCACCTTGACCATAGGTCAATCCACTTCATGATTTCACGAAACCATAATACTGCTACTAGAAGTGGCATGCCATAAGTGGTATAGATTTCATATTTATGGATGCCCTAGTTAGATCATGTTTTGTCATTTCGTACGCATGCTGAGTGTCCTCCCTTAGGTCTAGGAGCCCCTTGTAGTCTCGCCATGACTTTGAGAAAGAACCTCATATTATTTCTTAAACTTTATGCTAGATATATCCCAGAATCCCGTTTTGTATCAGGTTGTAATTTCATTCCATGCATCTTCTTGTCATATTGAGCTTTGCGTCGACTCCATGCTTCAGTTTTACAAGCCATTTATCTTTATCTTGTCTCAATCCTATCCAAGTAGAGCCTCTCATATATCTTTTGCAACTTGATTATCCCATAGCTGGAGGAAACATCCCCTTGAGTGTTATTATATTGCATATGCTTCCTTGCATTGAGCATAGGTATGTTCTGTTGCTTGGAACTAGTTTTCTTTCCCACGACACTCGTTTCCTCCTTATTGTACTAAAAGAAATTTTATTCTTTTTCAAGCTTTTCAATATGAAAAAATCCAAAAAAGTAATAAAACATAAAAATACGGATGAGAAATGATATCACTTTCTATTGGAATTTTTCATTTCGTGTTGCCTTCAAACATAGAAATATACATTCCATCCATTGGTTGGGTTTCTAGTATGACATTAGGATTTGTACTCATTATTCTAAGTTTTCTCCACCGAATGGTTATTCTTCCAGTCCTTATGGAGCCTTTGTTGATGCCTCATGTGTTAAAGAGCTGTCCCATTTTCCACGTTGAGTCTATGTTTCCTATGAGTCTCCATCTGCATTATGCTCTTTTTCGAATGAATTTTTAGCTTGAATCAATCATTCCTCAATTATCTTGTATCTATATGTCGGTCATTCCCGATACATTTATTACTGGTTTGTGCACATCTTATTCATCCAAGTTTTTACAAATTATCCAGCGTTGTTATGTACCTTGTGTTGGTTGATGGGGGATTCCTTAATTCCCCCCTTCCAGCGGATTCCATTCCATCGAATTCATATCATTTATTCTGGAATAGGAATATAGAGTCCATTGAGTGCATTGCGACTTGCAATCATCAGTGGAAGGTTCTCTCACCATCAACAGATTTGGGTATACATCAATGTCCCATGATCGATGGATTCTCTCAAGTGTTCAAAATAAACACATCTATTCACACTTGTTTGTTTGTGCTGTGTACCTTGATTCCCACTATCATTATCGGTGGGATATCTCACGTCTGTTAATGGTATACATCAATGACCGATAATCAGACAATGGTCCATCATGTATGACTTCGACACCTTTATTTGTGTGATGGGACATGTACTAGAGGAAATCTGTGTAGAAGACCTTTGAGCTTGGTGGCATTCCATATATGCTACCTCCTTGATCATGCTAGTATCTATGAGATTTCATCTCTCATGACTAGACTCCAATTTACTATTCGATGTCTTTATTCAGTATGGAGACCATTTTTCATTGTATATTTTATGTGGCGATGACCACTCGTGAAATATGTCTATTATGCCTACTCATGGCCATTTTATTGTTATGTATCTGGGACTGCTATGTATACTTAATATCTGTAGTCATACGTAGAGATATATCAGTGTATTATACTGACGAGTGGTCGATTTTTTCCACCTGGGTATTCATTACTCCACTCCTAGGACTATTTTAATGTATTTCTTCCATCGTGTATCCCTCTGAGCTCACACATTAGGGGGAATTTGTTATGGCCTCATTTTCCACACCTGATACATCATGCTCTGATGGCCTATCCATGTCCCTATGCAAACTCACTTTATCCCATTTTCTCACCATTACCCCGATGCTCTTGTGGAACCACTCAAAAGAAATTTTTTGTGTATATACATTTATGTACCAAGAAGGAATGATTATTGGTGGAACTGAAACATCGGCTACAACATGCATAGACATCGACATCGACACCAACTACCGGGTTTTTTTTGCATGTCGTTGTTTGTTTTTCTTAGTGGTGTATTCAACTTTGCTACTATGATGATTGTGAGGTTTTCAAATAGATTTCTCATTTTCCCTTTGTTTTTTCCCTCATCTTTATATGGGTTGTTAGATTTTTATCATTTAAGCTAGCATTATATTAGGAACTTTAACTGAGAGAATAACAAGAACAACAATCAAACACAAGAGACAGTGAACATAATGTTTTTCCTTTGGGAAACCATAAATGGAGAAAACCATGCAACTTCCTTAGAGATAGAATCAGCACCAAAAGTAAAACCCCAAAATAGAAAGATGATCTCTCGACAGTAGTAGCCTCTTTCTTTCTAGCCCCAGCAACTTCTTCTTCCTCGGCTATGTTCTACAACTAAGTGTGAGTGAGTGTGTGATAAATAGAGAGGCTCACTCTCTATTTATACTAATTCCTAACTTGACAATAACTCACTAGGGCCGACTTCTCTAGGAGAGTCTAATAACCATAGGGCCCCACAACTGCGGAGACTTTAACCCTTGATCAATAGGAGGGTTACCCACAATGACTTGACATGACTTGTTTACATTATTGAATCTCCCGATAGGAACATCGGGGCATGACATGACTCAAATACATTACAGACACATCCCGAAACAAACATCGGGGTACAATACATAAGATATATGGATGCATACATTGCGAAGTTACAATTACATCAACACTCCCTCTTAACTAGGAAGGTGTTCTCTCGACACAATTTATCAACACAAGTCTTCTTCTCTGTATCATCTGGATCATCATCGAGTTATCTTCATCTTCATCTTTCATCTTCAAGTCATCTTCATCATCGGATCTGGATCATCACTGGAACATCATCACTGGATCTAGATCATCACTGGATCTGGATCATTACTGGAACATCATAACTGGATCTGGATCATCACTCGATTTGGATCATCACTACTAGATCATCATCACTGGATCATCATCACGGGTGCTATATCATTATTCCTCTCGTCACAAGAAGTTCTACAGAGTTATCCCTTTTTCAAGCTGGTTGTAGGCCTAGCCTCCATGTAGGTATTCTTCAACGCTTACATCTGACCCTAAGTCAGAATGGCCTGCCCAGCACTTACATCTGACCATGAGAGGAACACATCCAACACCATGTTAGAAAGGCACGCCCAACACTCACATCTAACCATGCGGGAACACATCCCACAACCCTGTCAGAAAGGCCCAACACTTACATTCATCAACATGATAGGACACACCTACTATCATCTATGAAAAGGCACAACACTCACAACCACCAGCATTATAGGACACACCTACTATCATCTGTGGAAAGGCTCATCACTTACATCCACCATCATGGTAGGACATACCTACTACCATCTGTGGAAAGGCACAGCACTCACATCCACCAACATGGTAGGACACACCTACTACCATATGTGGAAAGGCACAACACTTACAATCACCAGCATGGTAGGACACACCTACTACCATCTGTGAAAAGGAAAAGCACTCACATCCACCAGCATGATAGGACACACCTATTATCATCTGTGGAAAGGCTCTACACTTACATCTGATAATGTGGGTACCAATCCCACAGTCACATCAGAATGGATCCCAGTCCTAGGATGAGGATTCCTGGTAACTGACCAGGTGCCTCCATTCTCCCAGAGAATGGCATCATCCCTTATATCTGATCAAGTGGGAACACATCCCTCAATCACATCAGAATGGACCTACACTTATATCTGATCATGTGAGAACACATCCCACAATCATATCAGAATGGCCCTCAGCCCCATACTGAGTATTCCTGGTAACTGACCAGGTGTCTCCATTCAGAGAATGGCATTTAGCACTTATATCTGATCATGTAGGAACAAATCCTACAGTCACATCAAAATGGCTCAGTACTCATATCTGACATGGAAGGAACCAATCCTCTCACCATGACAGAATGGCTCATCCCTTACATCTGACCATGGAAGGAACCAATCCTCTCACCATGTTAGAATGGCTCACGGACTCATGACTTCCCTTTGGAGGGAAACTCGATCTGGAGAACACCAAGCTTCTCCCTAAAGTATTCAAACTTCACTCTAGTCAATGGCTTTATCAACACATCAGCTATCTGTTCGTCCGTCGCAACATACTGGAGCTTCACTGCCCCTCTATGCACCATATCCCTGATATAGTGATTATTGATCTCGATATGCTTAGACTTGTCATGGAACACCAGGTTCTCTGAAAACTTCACACAACTATAGTTGTCGCAATATATACAAGCAACATCCAACTAGAGATCAAATAAATTAGATAGTAGCTTCCTTAGCCATACTACCTCACAACTAGCTGAACAAGCTGCAACATACTCTGCTTCAGCTGTACTCAGTGCCACAGAGGACTGCTTCCTGCTAAACCAAGAGATCACACCTGATCCCATACTGAAGCAACACCCTGAAGTTCTCTTCCTATCTATGGCATTTCAGCCTAATCTAAATCAACATAACCTTCCAGGTTAATATTTTAATTCGCCTCATACTTGAGCCCATAATCAACTGTACCCCTCAAGTACCTCAGAATATGCTTTGCAGCAATCAAGTGAACATATCTCGGATCTGTTAGGAATTGGCTCAAGGTGTTCATAGCAAAGCAAATATCTGGTCTCGTGTTCATCAGGTACATCAGGGACCCAATCATCTGATGATACATCGTAGCATCAACCGACTCTAATGAAGCATCGCTCAATAGCTTCAGGTTCGATGCCATAGGTGTGGTCATGGCTTTGCAATCCATCATCCTGAACCTTTTCAGGATCTCTACTATATACTTCCCTTGTCCCAGGGAAATTCCATCTGCATTCTGCCACACCTCCATGCCTAGAAAATAGTGCATCATACCTAAGTCCTTCATTTCAAACTCGGTAGCAAGCTTCCTCTTCATATCAGAAATGAACCCATCCATCTGGTGTATCTTCCATTTCATCACTGTAGCTAGAGCAAGTACTAATATGATGGAAGTGTATATGGCTACAGGTGCAAAAGTTTCTTCATAATCTATTCCTTCTTTCTGGGAGAATCCACGAGCCACAAATCTTGCTTTATATTTCTCTATGCTACCATCTGCAGCATGCTTGATCTTGTAGATCCGTTTGGAAGTTACAATAGACTTCCCTTTTGGTCTTGGGACAACATCCCAAACATCATTCTTCATGATCGATTGATACTCTTCGATCATAGCATCCTTCCATTCTTTCCTTTCTGTCGCTTCTTCATAGTTGGAAGGATCTTTATCGATGAAGTCACATAATAAGGTTACACAACCAGAGCAGGACCTGGTTCTTTTTCTTTCTATGTGGTTTTCTTCTGGAGCCCCATATATTTCTATACCGAAGATAGCTTCTTGTACCCAAGCAGGTTTCCTTGTGTGAGGATTATTCTCCTAAGGTGGATCTACAGGTTCTTGAGGTTCTTTTAGTTCTCGATCTTCTTCTTGAATTTCTTCGTTCATGGTTGTGTCATGAATTCTGGGTACTTATGTTTCTTCAGGTTCTTCAGCAGGTCTCTTTATGGATTTGTTGTAAGCTGAGTCTTCATCAAATGTTACATCCCTGTTGATGTCGATCTTCTTGAATCCTGGGAAGTATATTATATAAGCCTTCGAGCTTTCAGAGTATCCCACAAATATACCCTTCTTTCCTGAAGGATCTAACTTTGTCCTCTTTTCTTTCAAAATGTGTATGTACACTGGACATCCGAATATTCAAAGATGGCTGACTTTTGGTTTCTTTCCAGAAAATACTTCTTCAGGTGTCTTGTTCTTGAGTACTTTGTGTGGATTACAGTTTTGTACATACACTACTGTTCTGGTAGATTCTGCCCATAGATGCATGGGGAGATCTTGATCATGAAGCATAGCCCTTGCAGCTTCCATGATTGTTCTATTCTTCCTTTCTACAACTCCATTCTGTTGTGGATTATATGGAGTAGTTAACTCCCTCTTAATCCTTGAATCTTTGCATAATGCTTTGAATTCATTTGATGTGAATTCTTCACCATTATCTGATCGAAAGGTTTTGATCTTCTTTTCTGTGTGGTTCTCGATCAAGGCTTTGAATTCCTTGAACTTGCTAAATACATCATCTTTGTTCTTCATGAAGTATATCCATGTCTTCTTAGAAAAATCATCAATAAAAGAAACATAGTATACATACCCGCTTAATGAACTTGATGACATTGGACAGCATACATCGAAGTGAATGATTTCCAAGATTTCTTTTTCCTTGCCCTCACTACTTGGAAATGTCTTTTTTGTGTTCTTTCCTTTCACACATCCTTTGCAGACTCCATGATGTTTTGCTTGAATTTCTGGAATACCTTCAACAGCTTTGCTTACAAGTGGTAGTGATCTGTAATGCACATGTGCAAGCCTTCTATGCCAAAGTTCATTTGGCTCTACTGTGTCATGGACCAAGGCTTGTTCTGGATGGCCCTTCAATTTTTATAGACCTCCCTCTTGTTCCCCAATTACTACTGCATCATCAATAGTATTTCCCTTTGGCCACATGAGAACTTGGCCATCTACAAATGCAACCCTCATGCCTTTTGCATCTAATGCAAATATGTAGAGGAGGTTCTTCTTTAGTCCTAGTACAAGCAATACATCCTTCATTGTCATAGAATTTCCAGAGTCCAGTTTATAGGAGAATTCCCCACTACCTTTTATTGGATATTGGTAGTTATCTCAAAGTTTCACCTTATGTGGTGATTCATGTTCTGATATTTTCACAAAGGATTCTTTGAATCTTGTCATATGTTTGGAAGCCCCACTGTTTATAAGCCAATCATTTCTTCCATGTGTAATGTTCCCCGTGAGAACGAAAATAAAAACATATTCTTCATCACTTGAGGAATCATCACTTTCTTGTCTGATTCTCTTTGTGGAAGGTTCATCATCCTCTGCAACATGAGCATGATGTCTTCTCTTATTTCCCTTCTTCTTGTGAGAGACATTTTTGTTTCTAGGACATTCTCTAGCATAGTGTCCTTTCTAGTCACATGTATAACATCTGATTCTAGACAAATCTTTTGTAGTGTTATCTTTGTGAAAGTGCTTACCTTTGGGGTGATGAGAACTTCTTCTGGTTTTCTTGGAGTGTACCGTGAGAGCTTGATCTTCACTTCCCATATTTTCTTCTCAAGCTTCTATTCGAGCTTCTTCTTGAGAGCATTCTTCCCATAGTCTGCTGAACTTGACTAGTTTTTTTTGGCACAGATTCCTTGAATAAAGGAGTCTCATGATCTAGGGAGACTATTCAAGGTGGTCATTACAATCTCTGAATTCTCCACTTCTTCATCCACTGCTTCAAGGTGTTCCTTGATCTGGGAGACCCTTGTGAAGTATGAATGTATGGTCTCCGCATTCTGGATCTTCACATTCTTCGACTGGTTCCTCAAGGTCATTTTTCGGTTTATGTTCTTTCCTTCAAACAGTTTGGTCAGGGCATCAAACATAGCTTTAGGTGTCTTTAGGGAGGACACTAGTGGTATGAGGTGATCCTTGATTGAATCAGAAATAATCCTCTTAGCCATGGCCAACTTATTTTTTTGTAAGGCCTTAGCCTCATCTCCCTCTGGAACTGGAACTTCCTCATTGATATAGGAGTCCAACTCATTTTCTTCCAGGACCAGGGAGATCCTATACTTCCAAGATTGAAAATTATCAGCTCCCTCAAGCTTTTCATTAAGATTGGTATGATGAGACATCTTAACTGAGAACCTCAAATGGAAATACAAAAGATGTAGATCTTACCAGGTTAAGATGTCGGATCTGGATCTAGAGCTGAAATTCTGCAGAGCTGGTTCAGAAGTAGATTAGGGTTTGAATTTTCTGGAGTTTTTTCCAACCAAAAACTTTGATCTTGATCTCTAAACTTTGATTTTGAGGAGGAGATCAATCGAGGCCTGGGCTCACTCAAAAATTCCACTTCTGTGGAAATCCCTAATTTTCGATAGTAGTGTCGGGTCAAAAACTGAAAATGCTCAGAATCAGATTCTGCTTCGACTAAAAGATGCACCCTAGAGAGGAGTGTCAATCCAACCTTCTTTTGCTGAAAATATGTGGAGAGATATCCAAAAATTAGGAAGCCCTAGTTTCTGCAGCTGCATAGTGTCTTCTTCTCAGGTTAGCTCTGATGCCATGTTAGATTTTTATCATTTAAGATAGCATTATATTAGGATCTTTAATTGAGAGAATAACAAGCACAAAAATCAAACACAAGAGACAATGAACACAATATTTTTCCTCGGGGAAACCATAAATGGAGAAAACCTTGCAACTTCCTCAGAGATAGAATCAACACCAAAAGCAAAACCCCAAAACAGTAAGATGATCTCCCGACAGCAATAGCCTCTTTCTTTCTAGCCCCAGCAACTTCTTCTTCCTCAGCTATGTGCTACAACTAAGTGTGAGTGAGTGTGTGATAAATAGAGAGGCTCACTCTCTATTTATACTAATTCTTGACTTGATAATAACTCACTAGGGTCGACTTCTCTAGGAGAGTCTAATAACCCTAGGGCCCCACAACTGCGGGGACTTTAACCCTTGATCAATAGGAGGGTTACCCACAATGACTTGACATGACTTGTTTACATTATTGAATCTCCCAATAGGAACATCTGGGCATGACATGACTCAAATACATTACAGACACATCCCAGAATAAACATCGGGGTACAATACATAAGATATATGGATGAATACATGCTGAAGTTACAAATACATTAACATGGGTTTCCACGTCGCTAACTTTTATTTTTACGTTTATGAATTTTCACCTTATATATGTCATCCTGGTCAAGCTACACCAAATGTATATGATACTTGTTTAATTTTCTTCAAATTTGGGTTTGACTTGATATTAATTGGATATAATGTGTCTTGACCTTAGCATACTTAGAATTTTGATGATTTCCTAAGGTTGTTATAGTCATGCTCGATTTCTTGGTAATGAGTGATTCTCAGTTACTCTCATTCTTGTTTTAGTTTTATATGGTAACATAAACTCACCATTTTATGGGTAGTTTGACCTATATCGTTTAAACATGTTTTTATCGTTGTGAGCTCCCTTATTGTTACTCTATTGGTACTTGGGAATTCACCACTTCATGTCTTCACTTGAGTTTCATTTGTAGGAGTCCTTAACATTTTGAACCCATTACCTTCACTTTCTCTCAGTTACACCAAAATTATATTTGACACAAATTATTATTGCTATTCATTTTGGGTGTAATCATTTCAACCTGCCCAAACCCATGAGGCTTGACCGTTGACATCACAAACGTAGTTTCATTATGGTTTCAAAATGTTATGTATGAACAAATTCATGAAACAACAACATTATGGTCCACATATGCTTGGGGTTGCTAGGTTGAGAGTGATTTGGTTACAATGGTTATATTTTCAGTCCTTGTTTTCACTTCATGCATGTTGGCATAACTACAGTTCCATAAGCATTATCCCATGCAAGTTGTATATTGATTATCCTTTTTGTTTTAGGAATTAGAATTCATCTTGTTACACAAAAATTTGGTATGAAGGCAATAAGTATGGCTTTCAATCTATCCATGTTCATGCATTCACGATTTTGGTTTGTTTAGGTCTTTGAGCAACAAGCACTTACCCTAGCTTTATCTACAACTATATTAGGCCTAGTTTCAAGTTAATTTTGTATTTTGAGTGCCTCTTTTGGATGATTCTTGATGCTGATAAACATACCCATTTCATCATAAGCCTCACATTTCATGATTCTTATACTAACTTTGGGTCCTCATGTTCAATTTTTGGTTATTTTGTGACTATGATTGGCTCTACAAACCCACTCCTAGTTTTTCTTATAATTAAAACTAAAAGTTATAATGGGGATCCCAACTCAACCCATACCCATGTTAATCCCCTTGTTTTTCACATCAAACCCTTGATTTTTATTATCCCAATTATAGTTGTTGTGGCAGTTTACATGAAGCTAATTTCATACTTCTTTTATAGCCAAGCTCATTTTTTGTTATGGGCATAAATTTTTCAGCCACATACTATCATTATATTTATACATTGTGAACCTGGGCATGATGAGGTTATGGCCATAGACTTGTCATGTTATTGGTTTGAGTCATAGGCCTTTGTTATTTTTTGAGTAAATGAATAATGACTTATAATCTCAAACCCAACACTATGTTCATTATGGAATTTATGAGCACCCATGGGCACACTTTGCTCATTCAAATAAAACCTACTAGTACAAAATATCCCTAGGGATATGAACCTATCTCGAAATTGATGGATCCCACTTAGGATACTAAGTTGCTCAAGTGAGGAGCTGAAAGCCTGTGTGATTTCCCTCCGGAGGCACATAAGTACCTAAATGGAAGAATTAGACACATATGTAAGTAGTTGACAATATAAAAAAACTCATCCCACACTGTGGGACTCACTCAAAACAAGCTAACTACGTTCCAAAAACTAGCAAGCGGAGCTGGTTACCCATGTGGGCGATCTCTTTATGGGATACAAATTGGAAATCAGATCTCTATAGTGAGTAGAGAGAGACCAAAAGAAGTTCTCGAAACAAAAGAAAAATAAATGTCCAAACGAAGGTATCAAATCTAAGAGTAATTGAACAATAAATCCAAGGTAATTAGAGAACCTCGAGCATTGCTTCTCAATCATGAATCAAACCAGAGCCACTCGATACCAGAGACAACACAGACTCTACTTAGTTGGTGGAAGGAGAAGTCATTCATAAACTACATACATAGGAGAACGATAACAAAAAATCCAGGCTAAATCTAAGTAGAATCCTGACAGAGGAACTAGATCCCAACTAAGAGGCTGAAGTGGGACAGGAGAAGAAAAACAATCCTAAGGAAACCCAACCCAATACGCTTAATAACTATTTTAATCCACAATTAAATCCATATTTCAATAATAACTTACAGGATTTTAGTGGGATCCTCTATGTTGAACAATCAAGCATTAAACATGTTATTGTCAAACCTAACTGTATAATTAACCTTTTCCATATTCATATGTGTCATCATATGAATCTCATTGAGTTCAATCTAACTCATTGAAATTGAAGAAGATTTAGAAAATCCAGAAGAAAATCCTCTTTGGACAACAAATACGGCTCTTAAAATTGCACTCAAGACCATGATGGTACACTTCTCTTTTCTTTTTTTGGATGTGAGGCATAACCTCTCTCATGGGTTTCTATGGTTGAATGCAATGATTGTCATGACATGCAACTTATTTGAGAGATAATGACCTTACATGAAGGGAAGGAAATTTCAATTAAGCATAATGTTACACACATATCTCCACCACCCCTTGCAGTGCAAAATCTACCAAACTTTGAATCACATTGAAAGGGTGTAATAAACATAAAAAATAATTGGATGAAAATGCCATATTAGTATAGTTATGGATTCAATCATTTAAATGTCTAACTTAAGATCACCCATGAATATGAAAACAATATAATCGATTATGTTTAGGGGTAAATGTTCCTAAAAAAAACCATGGGAGAGGCATCACTACATTTCTAATAGGCCATAAGATCCATGTATACCATTTGAAGAATATGTGGTTGCAACTAATAAGGAAAAATCAAATAAAAATTAAAAGAAATGATAGGAATATTGATTTATGTGTGAAGAAACACAAAATTCACTTTCTTGTTTCGTCTTGGTACAACATCACTCGAATCATTACTATAAAGAAATTGATAGAGCAATTTACCTTCCCATGCATATTCATAGAATACCTTCCCGTGCATATTCATAGAATACAGTGAGTTAATATTTGGACTACTTCTTTGCATCTTCATCTAGAAAGAATATATGAAAATATTATTAAAATTATCCTTGGAAAACATTTCATCACATTTAAATATTAAGAATTTGAAAATTATATCACATTGCATATGTTTCGAAATGAAATACATCAAAAGAAGTAGAAGTAGATTAGTTTGGCCAATTACAAAAGGAACATAATTTTCTCCAATCTTGATACCTCATATCAACAAATAAATTCTAACATTTGGATGAATGAAATCAAATTGTCTTTCCCTTTGAAAGCTCGATCAACGAAATTCATCAAATTTACAATATTCATTCTCACTTCACATATCAAGTTTCCCCACACTCTCCATAATTTACATCATCTAAACACAATTAAATATGCTTTAATCAAGAAACATTTTCCATAATTCCATCCACCTAGAAATGAGTTTAATAAACATCTCATAAAGTTGTGATATTTCAAAAAGAGAACAAACTTCACCAAAAATAAAGTTTATCAATGTTTGGGAAGGAATTTTTTCATCCCCAAACAAAAAAAGTTTGAAACGTGGGTGGGTGCCTTAGGACGAGGGTACCTTACCTTTTGGTTCTTCTTCTTGGGCACCTCACCTTTCGGCTATTATAGGACGGGACTTTTATTAGTTAGAAACCTTATCTTATGCGCCGCGTTAGCGGGCACCCACCTTGCCTTCAGTTCAATATTATTGGAGTATCCCATCCTCACCTTTTGAAGAGTAATCCATAAAATGTGTATGAGATGGATGTTTAAGATAAGCTCCCCATGGCAATGACTGGATGTGATTCTCTCCCGAATAGATGTATTCTCTTGTGATGTAACCCTTCATGGGTGGGTGTTATCAGTGCCCTTTGATTCCTAATAATAATATCAAGGACAGGCTTTTTCTTCCTGAAAAAGCTCCTTCATTACTGCGTACCTTAACTACTAATACTAAATAAGTAATAAAAGTTTGAATGTTTTTACTTTCTGTAAGTGACCATAGTAAAATAATCCTCTTATTGGATACTAGCATTTATCAACCATTGTTAAGATGTAGGAATCCTTACTTTGATTTGCATCATAGCATTTAAGCAATGTTAGAGTTCCACTTGATTGACAGAATTTCTACTATTGAAATTTTCTCTTACGACTTTTGGCATGTTTTAAGATGTTCCAAACCCTTTGACTTTTTAAGAAAAGGATCCACATCCTCTGAACTTAGGTGTCCAAATTATTTTTATAAAACATTAAACACATTAATTGAATAATAGATCTACCCCACCCCTTAAAACGAAACCTATACTAAGCTTTAAAGAGCACCTAAAGGGTGTAATAAATAGAAATGATTAAAATGATTAAATGGTGTCATTAGTATAATGGTGGATGTTCGAGTACACAAGGTACTCCCAAAAGACCGAACACCTTCAGGAACCGCTTCACACAAATAGATCACAGATCAACACACCGATGTTTGTCATGTGGTTAAAACCCTCGAGAGGGAAACAATCCACGGCCTTAACCAAATAGCTACTTTGAGCAATTTATTATGCAAAAGAAAGAAAGTTGCATATGAGCTTCTCATAATCGATCAACTAGCCAAGGACCCTCTATGCTTTTTAAATAGAGATCATAGACCAATCGGGTGTTAAGCCACGGATCAATGGTAGGTATGATCTAAGAGAACTTGAACCGTCAGATCACTCTATGTCTAGAACATATCGTGACCGTTAGATTAGAATATTTACAAATGCATACTAATGCATACTAAAGAAACACACTTTTACCTAATGGATATATTACACAAGTTGATCTTAACTAACTCTTAAGTGTTTAAATATCCTAACATCCCCCCTTAAGAACAACTTGGGATAGGCTTGAAGGATTTACAAAAGTGACACTATTAGGAGAAGGAAGGAGGAATTAGAGCCTATCCCCCCTTAAGGACACATTCCTAAACTCCTAACATAGACCGAAGTTTAGAAAACTTCACTTCTGTAAGAGACTTGGTGAAGATGTCTGCAACTTGATCATCTGTAGGGCAATAGAGCACAATAACATGATCATGAACAAGATTTTTGATGAAGTGCATGTGTAGCTCAATGTGTTTGTTGCACTTATGTAGAACTGGATCTTTGGCAAGCTTGATGGCACTTTGATTGTCGCACCAAAGTGGAGTAGGTTGCTGCTATTCGAATCCAAACTCTGAAAGGATTTGTTGAAGCCATAAAGCTTCCTGATTGGCATTAACTGTGGCTCGATATTCTACTTCTGCTGAAGAAAGAGCAAGAGCTTGTTGTTTCTTACAAGCCCAAGTGATAGGTCCAGATCCCAGACTGAAAACATAACCTGCAGTAGACTTTCAATCATCAAGATCGCCGACCCAATCTGAATCAGTGAAACCAACCAACAAAGGTTTCCCCCCTGTACTGTAATGAATCCCAAACTGAATTGTACCTCGAATATATCAACGTATTCTTTTTGCTGCTTTCTAGTGACTTTCATGAGAAGTTTGCATATAACGGGAAACACGACCAACTGCAAAGGAAAGGTCGGGATGGGAATGAGTTAAGTATAAAAGACTACCAATAAGCTAACGATACAAGGTGCCATCTACTTCAGGGGAAGTACAAGTGGCAAAAAGTTTGACTCCAGACTGGAAGGGAGAAGGGCTAGTTTACAATCTTCCATGTGGAAGCGATGAAGAAGGTCACAAGCATACTTAGACTGGGAAAGAAAGATTCCTTCTTTGGTTTGCAAGACTTGGAGACCAAAAAAATAATGCAAATGTCCTAAGTCTAACATTTCAAAATTTTTCTTAAGACTGGATTTCACATGGGTTATAAGTTTAGGGTCAATACCAGTAAGGATAAGATCATCAACATAAAGAACAAGTATGATGAGATGGTTTCCTACTTTCTTGGTATAGATATTGGGGTCAGAATGGCATCTAGAAAAACCAGTGTCAAGGAGAAAGCTATCCATTTTGGCATACCAAGCTCTAGGAGCTTGCTTAAGGCCATATCAGGATTTCTTAAGGAGACAAACAAGGCTAGAGTTATTCTGAATATATACAGAAGGTTGTTCCATGTAAATTTCCTCATGTAAATCACCATGTAAGAAGGAAGACTTGACATCCATTTGATGGACTTCCCAGTTATGTAAGGCTGCAAGGGAAAGAACAAGGTGGATGGAGTTTATTTTTGCTATAGGGGCAAAGGTTTCATTGTAGTCAATCCCTTCAACTTGGGAAAACCTTTGGCAACTAACCTTGCCTTAAGTCTTTCAACACTTCCATCTGATGCATACTTAGTTCTGTAGACCCATTTACATCTAACAAGTTTTCTTCCTTTTGGAAGAGGAACAAGATCCCAAGTATTGTTCGCCATTAAGGAACGATTTCTTCATCCATAGTTGCATCCCAATCTGGATTTCTTGAAGCTTCTACAAAAGTTTATGGATCATTATTCTAGGAAACTTGAGCCAAAAGAGAAGAGGCTCGCTGAAATTGAGAACGTGTTTGACGTTGATCTCTAAGATCACCGGTAAGATCACCAACTACTTCACATGTTGAACAGACCCATCGAGGACGTATTGGTGCTGGTGCAATTGGAGAAACATGAGCAGGCGGAGGTGTATTTTCATCCTCACTGTCATCATCAGAAACTGGAGTTGGAAACCTATCAAGGAAGCTGGAAGAAGAAGAAGAAGAAGGCACAATCACCGAATGAGGCTCGCAGGCCAAAGATGGCACACCCTCCAAGTTAGGCTCGCGGGCCAAGAGATTTTCATCAAATTTAACATCTCTTCTAATGATTATATCATGAGAATGTGGCTAAAGAAGTCTATAACCTTTTACATCTTCAGAATATCCAACAAATATGCACTTTTCACTTTTAGGCTGCAATGCTTTCCGTTTTTCATCCGAAATGTGAACCCATGCTTCACAACCAAACACACGAAAGTGACTTACATCTGGTTTAATTTTACTCCATGCTTCTTTCGATGTTATACCCTGTAAAAATTTAGTGGGTGTGTGATTAACTATGTAATTTGCACAATTTATGGCCTCAGCCCAATATTGAAGACTTAGTCCCTTAGATTGGATCATACAATTAGCCATTTCTTTTAAAGTGTGGTTCTTCCGTTCAGCTACACCATTTTGTTGTGGTGTATATGGAGCAGTGTGTTGTTGTTGCATTCCTTGTTCAGTACAAAAATTAGTGAACTTGTTGTTAACATATTCTCCTCCATTGTCAGATCTTAACTTAATAATTTGATGACCAGATTGTTTTTCAACAAGGGCCTTGTAGGTCAAGAACATGTTAAATAATTCGCTCTTAAGTTTTAGGAAGAAAATCCAAGTGCATCTGGAATAGTCATCAATGAAAGTTAAGAAATATTTGAAACTAGAAAAGGAAGCAGATGGAAGAGGGCCACACAAGTCACTATGCACAAGCTCCAAGGGAACTGAGGCGTGCCAAGAGGCATGTTTGTCAAAACTGTCCCGGTGATTTTTTCCGAGTACACAACCGAAACAAACACCATCCTTGCAAGATACCAGAGGAAGACCAGTCACCATATTGTCTTTACATAGTTGTTGCAATCAGCTATAATTTAAGTGACCAAATCGCTCATGCAAAAGTTTGCTCAAGTTATCACTATGAGCAACAAAAACTGAAGGAAAAGGTGATGACACAAAGTTGTTAAATTTGTACAACCTGGTAATATCATCAGCAGTTCCAGTAGCAAGGATATTTTGAGGATTTTTAAAATCATTGATTACAACTTGGTGAGGTGTAAACATCACAGTTTTACCTTCACTTGAATGAGTAATTTGATAGACTGATAACAAATTGCAGGAAATTTTTGGAACACATAGTACATCACTGAAATGACCATTTTCTACTGGAACTATTCCAGATCCCACAACACTTAGAGATCTATCATCACCAACAAATATTTGTTTGGTGTTACATTCATGCATAGTAGAAAATATGGCTTTATCCTTAGTCATATGATAATATGCTCCAGAATCAATGAGCCATTCAATTGAAGTAGAAGAAGAAGATGCAGTATAAGAGTAACCAAAAGCACAAAGTGCATGTCCATGAGAGGTATATTCTGAAGACGAATCTAAGCTGATGTGGTGCTTCTTCATTGCTGCTTCCAAGGCTGCCATCTTCTTAAAACACTTAGATTCATCATGATTATCTTTCCCACAAAAATTGCAATGATGCTCAGTCTTCTTTCCTTTTTGCTTGGATCCTTTGTCATTTTTTAAAGAAGGAGCTGACTAAGAGGGTTTGGGACCCTTATTGTTTTGCTTATTATTGTGAAAATTCTGTTTCTTGGGAGGCTTGGACTTTTATTTCTGTTGGGACAATAAGGCTTTCCCAGATGTATCTGCATTGTTAATTATTCCAAGATGAATGAGCTTATCTTGCTCTTTAATTAAGGAATCACAAAAGGATTCAAGACTAGGCTCTTGATAGCTAGCCCCAGTCAAGGATTCTTTCATGGAGTAGAATGTAGATACAAAAACAGAATATGCAGGTCCAAGTTTGGAAAGAATATGATAAATACATTGTTTGTCTTCTTTCTTGATCTTACATTCTGCACATAATAGTTTAAGAGTTTTATACTTAGATAAATAGTCTTGAATGCATGAAAAATCATTTGGATTCAAGGAAATCAACTCATTCTCAAGTTGATGACCTCGAATTTCATTGTGTTTACCAAACACAAATTCCAACTTTTCCCAAGCTTTATCAGGTTCATAAATTTCAGATATGTGGAAACGCAAATCAATAGAGATTGACATCCCAATCAATCCACGAGCTTCATCACATCTATTTACCCATTTAATTTTCTTATCATCATCAGTGGGTTCTGTTTTTTTCCCTGAGTTTATCCTGAAAAGTCCCCTACTTCGTAGAACATCTTCCATATGAGATTTCCATGAGAAATAGTTAGAACTTGTTAGTATAATATCACAAGGGGCGTCCATACTATTAAATAATAGCTGAAATAACAGAAACTAACTATCTGGATATAAAGAGCTCAAAAAAATATGCGGTTTTAAAAAAACCGGCACTGAAAACTGATTATGGATGATGAAGTTATGCTTGATCAAAGAAAATGTTGAAGATGTCCCCAATAGTGACGTGGTAGATATTAACTTTGACCAACTAAAAAAAGAAGCCCCCTCTTCCCAAGATCAACCTTTGACAATCACTTTTTACTATAAAGTTGCTTTGAAGTGAATCACTTTTATAGAATAAGTGATGTTCACTTTTACAATAATGTGACTTTTAAATAGTGCGGCAATAAATTAAAAGACTTAAGTGACTCACTTTTATTTTAGTTTATTTATGTGAGATGCACTTTTACAATAAAGTAACTTCAAAATAGAAATTACATGCACTAAAAAATAGTTTGATAAGACCTGAACTCAAGACTTATCAAAGAGCAAAGCAACTTTGGACCAAGTGAGCTAAGTTTAAAAGGTACGTAAAAGTATGGAAAGAGGAAGGAGTTTTTTTTTGTTTTTTGTTTTTTGTTTTTTTTTGTTCTTTTCTCTCGTTCTCCGTGCTTGCCTTCTTTTCCTGCAAATCACCAAAAAAAAAAAAAAATCTCCACACAATGGGGTTAGATCTTGGTTAGCTTACCCAGAAAGTCTACGTTTTCAAGTTTTCTCGTTGTTTCTGATTTGCTGTGATCGCACATGTGCACAGCAAAGAGCATACGTAGCTGAGAAGACAAGAAAAAAAATGTTTCCTTACTGTTTCTGATTCGCCACGATCGCGCAAAGTGCACGGCAAAGAGCATACGCAGTCAGGGAAGGAAATAGTCCAAGAATAAAATAGAAAAGATCTAATAATAAACTGATAAAATATGAGAGATTTAAAAGAACAAATCCGTCACTGTAACATTATACCTTAAGATTTGCCGAAATGGGTGTTTCTGGAGCAAACGGAAATGGTTTTCGGTGAAACGAAAACTGTTTCCAAATGGAAAGGGCACTCCAGACGAAATGGAACAGCTCCCATAGGCCACAAATGCACAAAAAATCCAAAACCAGAAACCCTTTCAAATTTTCAGCAACACCGGTTCCAGATCTTGATCAAAACCGAAAGCGACTCTTCATAAAAGCTCTGATACCATGTTCGAGTACATAGGGTACTCCCAAAAAAACCGAACACCTTCAGGAACCACTTCACACAAATAGATCACATATCAACACACCGATGTTTGTCACGTGGTTAAAACCCTCGAGAGGGAAACAGTCCACGGCCCCAGCCAAATAGCTACTTGGAGCAATTTATTATGCAAAAAAAAGAAAGTTACATATGAGCTTCTCATAATCAATCAACTAGCCAAGGACCCTCTATGCTATTTAAATAGAGATCATAGACCAATCGGGTGTTAAGCCATGGATCAATGGTAGGTATGATCTAAGAGAAGTTGAACCGTCGGATCACTCTATGTCTAGAACATATCGTGACCGTCAGATTAGAATATTTACAAATTCATACTAATGCATACTAAAGAAACACACTTTTACCTAACGGATATATTACACAAGTTGATCTTAACTAACTCCTAAGTGTCTAAATATCCTAACAGTGGATGACATATTTGAAATGTGTGTCTTGAAATAACCCAATTCCACTATTAACTCCTAGAGGTGTTGCAGGTATATGGATGTGCAACTTAGCACTGGGTAGAGAAATGTAATCAATTTTTGAACTTGGGAATTATATGTTGTGGATGAAAAGAATTTTTAATGGTTACTATTAGATTGGGGTTAATGTGGAAACTTATTAATCACTTGGTGTAATCAATAGTGTTTTAATTAATAATTGATCAAAAGTTAAATTATTAAATATCTACAATGCATTTAGTGCATATGGCTAATAATATTCATAGCATTATTCCACTGGTTTTCATCAAAATAAAACTATCTTGTTATATTCTCAATGTATGAGATACCAATATAATTAACTAGTATCCATCACATGAAAGGGTGGGAACTATTAAAGTTACAACATCATGAGTCATCCTCCAGGCCAATCTTGTGTCCGGATTGGATCTCATGTGTGGAGGCAGGGATTCTGAGTTGGAATCAAGAATGACTAAGCATTTTGTGTAAAAGGTTACTTCTCATGTGTTGAGGTGAATGCTTTGACACATCAAAGTGATGATGTTGTACAATCTTGTTGGACAAGGATAAGGACTTGTGTGTCAAGTTAGATCCTCATGTGTTGAGGCGGACCTCTATTTTAGAGGTGATGCTTTGCATTAATGTTGTGTGATGCATTAATAGTTCACTAAATTGTTAATCAAGTAGTAGTTAACTAAATTGTTTTGCATGACGACACTTTAGTTAAACTAAAAGACAAAACTTTACTTAAGCTAAAAGACTACACTTAAGTTATGACACTTGAGTTATAACACTTGCATGATGACACTTGAGTTAGCATCCTAACTAAGTGATCCTACATCTAGTTAGAAGGCAAGTTCATCATGAAGTCAGTAAAGCATGATTTAATACCAAATATTAAAGGAATTGTGCATTGTATTATGTAGAATTGAAGAAAATGAGGTGGAGGGAAATTATCCAAGAAGAGAATTCATTATAGTTTGCATTGGAGCCTAATTCCCCATGCAGTGATTCAGTAATTCTTGCATGAGACTGATTTTCGCAAGTTATTAATGTGTTCGACACATTGCAAAGTTAATCTAGTTGATTTCTCTTCTCTATTTCTCAGTATCTACACATGGGGTGCCGAAATCAATCTGCTATTTTAAAACACATTCATTTCTATCTATCATAATTATATTGACAGTATTTGCTAGGTTTTTTCATCCTCATTGTTTTGATGGTTTTTCCTCAGGTACATCCTATGTTATGGTTGAATGATTATGTGTATTAATGGTTCATTGATTTCAAGTATTCAGTATTTTCGCACTTAAATAATTAAAGATCAAATCTCAAGAAAAATTCAACATGTTATCAGATCAAGGCATGAAGGAGATAAGTTTTGGAAAGCAAGATTGAGCCTACATAGATTCTAAGAAGTTGAGAACAGTACTTGAAAGAACAATGGCTTCAATCTCCATGAAACCGGAAGACCGACTTGAAGGCACCTTGAATTTCAACACTTGGAAGGCTTGAATCCTGAACATCCTCGAAGAAAATGAATTATATGGATACATATCCAATGTGGTGGAGGAGCCCACATATAATGTAGAGGGGACTACCTTCAATAATAACCAAGCTAAATCCAAACAAATAATCTATGATTCAGTGAAGGACAACTCAATTCCTGTGATTACTCTGTTGAAAACCGCAAAGAAATGTTTTGATGCTTTGAAACATCTCTATGAGAAGAAGGATCCAATTCAGAAGAGGGAATTGAAGAACAAGATTCAGAATATGAAGATGGAAAAGGACAAAGAAATGGCCTCTTTCTTCAAAAATATATGTCAAGTAAGAGATAAACTTACTAGCATTGGAGTAGTGGCGTAAGAAGATGATCTCATTCAAACCAATACTGATGGTATCCCATCCTCATGGGATGAATTTGTGGTTCCTATTAATGGTCGAGAGGTGAAACCTAACTTTGATAGGTTGTGGCATGACTGCCTCCATGAAGAAGGGTGAATCCAAAGCAATACTTCTTCCCTCAAAGAAGAAAACCTTTCTCTTATGGAAAATATGAAGAGAGGAAAGAAACTCTTCCCTCATAAGAGGTTTTTTCATCCAAAGGAAAATGTATTCAACAAGGACTTTGACAAGTTGAAGGTTAAGTGCTACAACTGTAATAAGAAGGGCTATTATACTAGAGAGTGCTAGGAAAAGCAAAGAGGAAACTTTAAAGTTAGATTTCATGCTTCCACTGCTACAGAAGATGAAACTACAAGAAACTATTCTTCTGATGATCAGAAGTCAAGTGATGCAGAAGATGATGACCGTCGAAAAGAGTATTTCCTTTAGTGTACCAATTATTACATAATATCTAGATGAGGAGAATGTCAATGTTGATGTATGAATATCGAGGTTGCAATGAGATTCCATCAAGAAAGAAGATAAATATCCAAGAACTCCAGTAATTTCCACAAGGAAGCAGAGATCAAGAGGGATCCCACAAAAACAATAAAAGTTAGGTATTTCTATCTGGCTATAAATTGATTTTGTAAATCAGATCTGAATGTTTTTTAATATATTTCATTACAGTTATATGCAAATATGTATTCCTAGATTGATGAAGTATGTTATGGTATAACATGATGATCATATCTTATAGCTTTTCTTTTAATGGTGAATGGTAAGCTCATATA
This sequence comes from Pseudotsuga menziesii, assembly GCA_001517045.1. Classification (NCBI taxonomy): domain Eukaryota; kingdom Viridiplantae; phylum Streptophyta; class Pinopsida; order Pinales; family Pinaceae; genus Pseudotsuga; species Pseudotsuga menziesii. The sequence goes on along the minus strand of LPNX010334391.1, from coordinate 86,504 downwards.
GCACATGTTATTATTGAGTGAGTATCCTATAGTGATGCATACCATTCCATGAGATATGGATGGAGGTTTTACTGAAGTAGTGGCTAAAATGTTTGCATAAATGTGTGAAACTATTGTATTGAAATGATTGGGTTATGAAAGATTGCTAACCATTTGACTGAATTTGACTTGTATTAAAGATCGTGTGCTATGACCTACAAGAGAGTAATTATAAGACACTTTTCCTATATAAATTCATGCGTTAAAAGAGAAGAGGAAAAATATGGAGCTATCCAAAATGAAATAAACCTTTGTTGGTCATAGAAAATAATCCAAATCCTACAAAATATATGTACCAGGTGAAAGACACATTGAAGTCGGCATAGATGTGACATTCCATGAAGAGGTTGCATTCAAGCACTCTAACGAGCTTCAATGTGAGTCATATATAGAGGAGCATGAGACTCCCATGATGGAAGACCCAGATTATAGTTCTCCCCATTAAACTGTTGAGAGGGATAATCCAAAAGAATTCTCATATTCACTAGCTCCTAAAGAACTAATAGAACTACTTGAGAGGTTACTTGATGGACCTCCTACTAAGAGGAAATATTCATGGTGTTGATACATTATACAAGATGCAAAAATGAATGGAGCACCATTAGTCTCATCCAGAGAGTGAAAGGGACCTGAACGATATACAAGTTATGATGCACAAATGAGTCACATCAGTGATTCAGAACCTTTCACCCATGAATAAGCTACTAAGAAGAACATATGGAAGATGCAATAATAGAGGAATACAAATATATTATGAAGAATGATGTTTGGGAAGTTGTTAATAAGCCTAAAGGGAAGTCCATAGTAACTTCCAGATGGATTTATAAGATCAAGCATGTTGTTGATGGCAGTATTGAAAAGTATAATGCTAGATTTTTTTCCCGAAGTTTCTCACATAAAGAAAGTATAGACTATAATGAGACATTCGTTCATGTGGCCAAGTAGACACTATTTGAGCTATGATCTCACTTGCATATTCCTAGGATGGAAGCTTCACCGGATGGATGTGAAGTTTTCCTTCCTCAATAATGAGGTTGAGGAAGAGGTTTGCATGCTGCAACCTAATGGGTTTGTAGTTTATGGGAGGAGTCCCATTTATGCAAACTGAAGAAATACTTGTATAGGATTAATCAAGCCATGTAGGCTTAGTATTCGAGTTTGAAAACTATATTCAGAGATTTAGCTTCTTTGAGAATGAAGTTGTTCCAAACATGTACTTTAAGATTATGAAGAACCAACCTTTGATATAGGTTCTCTATGTTGATGTTATGTTCCTTCATAGAGAGGAACAATAGATAGTTTGGTGCAAGAGGGAGCTTACTTCTAAGTTCAAAGACTTTAGTCTTATGCACTACTTTCTTGGTCTTGAATTTTGGCAAAGGAAAGATGAGATTTTCCTTTTGCAAAGAAAGCACACAATTGATGTGTTGCAAAGGTTTTGTATGATGGATTCCAAATCCATGACCACACCATTGGTTTCTAGTTTAAAAAAACTACATGAGTCATATTATGGATCGGATCCAGTGGATTCTACTAAGTATAATCATCTCATTGGTCCCTTAAAGTACTTGATACATAGTAGACTAGATATATGTTATTTTGTGAGTATCTTGTGTCAATTTCTTAGATACCTTCTAGGTACTATTTCTTATAGACTCAGATATGCCTCCAATGGTGAGATAAAGTTACTTGGTTATGCCAACTCCATTTGGGGTGGCAGTATTGTGGAAAGTACTAAAGAAGCAAAGAGTATTGCGTCTAGTACTACATAAGCAAAATATATTGCAGATAGTACTATAGAAGCAAAGTATATTGTGGCTAGAATTACTACAGAAGCAAAGCGTATTACGACTAGTACTACATAAGAAAATTATATCATGGCTAGTACTACCTTCCAAGATGCAGTGTAGCTTAGGAAGCTACTTACTAGGTTGTTCTAGGAGAAGCTTGAGACTACATACATTCACTTTGATAATCATAGTTGTATTAATCTCATAGAAAACCATGTGTTTCATGATAAGCCAAAACACATTGAGATGAAGTATCACTTTATCAGATACATGGTACAGAGAGGTGTAGTAAGAATTCAATACATTGATACTAATAAGAAGATTGCAGATTTGTTAACTAATCCTCTCTCAGTGATGAAGTATAGGTACTTCTGAGACAATATTGGCGTAGCATGGGATGCCTCCCTCGCTAAGAGGGAGTGTTAAAGTTACAACATCACGATCTATTCTCCAAGCCAATCTTGTGTCCAGATTGGGCCTCATGTGTTAAGGTAGGGAGCCTATGTTGGACTTCTAGAACTTGGAGTACATTCTTGAGTTGGACTCAAGAATGACTAAGCCTTGTATGTAAAAGGTTAATCCTCATGTGTTGAAGTGAACGCTTTGATATGTCAAAGTGATGATGTTGTACAATCTTCTTGTACAAGGCTAAAGACTTGTGTGTCAAATTAGATCCTCATGTGTTGAGGTGGACCTCCAGTGTAGAGACGATGCTTTACATGCCAAACCATTATTGTTGTGTGATGTATTACTAAATATGGTCATTCAAAATGGATAAAGCTTAAAGATGAGAGGAAATATGCAATGAGAATTTTTCAATTCAACGAGTTTCGAACCTATTAAGCAGGTTCATTATCAGGATAACAAGAATCTCACTTTTTTGTGCACTCGAGTGTGAGGAATAAATATTAATTATTTATTTTAAATTAAGTATTTCATGTTAAGGTCGATTCATGTGAAATTAGGGTTTATTAAAATGCTTATAGGTTAAGTAATATTATTTTTATTAAAGTATTATAGGTTAAGTATTTTTATTTTTGTATTATTATTATAGGATTTATTATTGTTGTTGTATGAATATTAAAGTATTATAGGTTAAATCTTATTATTTATGTGTTATTAAAGTGTTACAAGTTTAAATATTATTATTCGTGTATTATTATTATAGGTTAAGTATTGTTATTAGAATTATTGTATTATTATTAAAATGTTATAGTTTAAGATTTATTAGTTTTGTGGTTAATAAAATGTTATAGGTAATATTATTTTTGTGTTTATTATTATAGGTTAAAAAAATTTATTATTATTATTTTTTGTATTATTATAATTTTTTAGTATTATTATTGATGTCTTATTTATCTTATAAGTTTTTTGATGATGGGTTTCCAAGCTTTTTTCAATCTCAAGCTGTCATCACGATTGAAGTTTCTCACGCATTTTTCAATTTCTATGGCTTCCCGGATTTTTCTTTTGTGGTAATTAGGGACAATTGCTAAAAATTTTGAGTTCTCTAGGAAAATGTGATGTTTGGTGTTGTGCGAATGTTCTGCTATGGCTGATTTTATTATTATTTCATGTCGTAGATCTGCATTGTTCTCTTTTAACCTAGTTGCGATTGATTTTCTAATCTCACCTATGTAGGCGTCACCACAAGACCATGGTGTTTTGTAGACACGTATATGGTGCTCGAATCAATAGGATATTTGGCTTTGACAAGCATGGTTCTTAAAGAGTTTGGAGGAGAAAATGACACCCTTATGTTTTTCTTCGTTAGGAAATTAGCGATTTTGTTTGTAGTACCATGGATATATGGGAGGGCGGAAGAGTTGTATCTTTTTCTTTGTTTTTTTTGTTTCTTTTTATGCTTTGGAAAACCTTATCAATTTCCTTTCCATTATATCCATTGTTCATGAGTGACGTCCTAAGGTGTTTCAACTCTTTTTTTATGTGATCCATATCTGAGACTCTCCATGCACGTGTGGCTAAGCTGTTTATTATTCCAATTTTCTGGGAGGGATGATGGTGTGAGTCGGTGTGAAGGTATATTTATGTATGTGTTTTCTCTTTGTATACTTGGTGAGAGAGAGAGAGCCATCATGATTCTTTGTGATAAGTACATCCAAGAAAGGAAGGGATTTTTCCTCCTCTTTCTCCAAACTGAATTTTATTCTATCACATTGATTGTTTATGTGGTTTTGGAACTCATCCAACTTATCTTACCCATGTGTCCAATTGCTAAATACATCATCCACAAATCTGAGCCACCATCTTGGTTTGCGTGGAAATTAATTTATTGCTTTTTCCTCAAAATATTCCATGGAAAGATTTTCCATAATTAGTGATAGTGGTGAGCCCATTGCAACCCCTTCTGTTTTCTCATATATTTATCCTTGAAAAAAAAAATAGGTTGACCTGAGGCACACCTTAAGCAAGTGATAAGTTTCAAGTTTTGATACCTTCTTGATGACTTCAACAACCTCATCAATTGGAATTTTTGTGTAAAGTGAGACTACGTCAAAACTGTTTAATAAATCATTATTATTCATCTTCCAATCTTTCATTATTACTACCAGCTGCAAGGAATATTTGATGAATGAGAAGGATTTCCCAACCAAGGTTTTAAGATAAAGCTATTAAGTCTACTCTAGATACTGGCCACCTCTAGAGTGAACTAATTTAGGATATGACCACTTGGAACGAAATTAATATAATGTGATCACACCATTAGACAATTTTTTTAAAACAAAAACAGGTAATTTTATTAAAATGAAGGAAACTGGTCTTTTTTGGCGAATACCAATCAACCAAGTTACAAATTTTGAAAAGACAAGAGACTGCACTGAGACTTAATCTATGAAGAACTAATTACAACTGAAAGGAGAACAATTATGTAATAGGATGGAAATAACTAGATTCCCCATCAATGCTGAGAATTCCTTGAGGAAGAAGGCATGCTTTATTAGACAGGGTATTTGCAAGCTTGCTTAAATCCCGGAGAATGTGGAAGGATTCAACATTGGAAAAAAATTTCAATGTTATCCTATTTCTCTGCAGAATTACATTCAAGGAAGAATTGTTGAAGCTATCTGCTGAATTTAAAGTTTTAACCAGCATCTCTGAATCACCAAATATTTGAAGAGACTTGAACCCTTTTTCTTTAGCAAATTGAATCGCCATTAGTAAATTGTAGATTTCAGCCTGGTTGTTTGTCATGGAACCAAGACCCCAACTGAAGCTAAGATTGGTCAATCTATCTAGGAATAAAATCACACCTCTAGCTCCAAAATCCCTAGGGTTCCCTTTGGAAGCACCATCAAAGAAGATTGCAGCTGAAGCAAAATTGATCCAAATATTTTTAAGAGATACATCATTCCCTCAAAATATCCAAGAAGGGGAACTACTAGGTTTGGAGCAATTCAATTTTTTTACAAAATTAAGAGGACCAATGCCCGTCCACAAGGAAGCTGAAAGAGAAGCCGTCGAAATACCTGAAGATTCAACAAACCATATTTTTGAATTGTTGACCACGATCTGGATATTAGGGACAAAATCATTGAATATAAAGTTATTTATGACCAGCCATAACGCCCACCAAGTGAATTTTAAAATCGAATGCCAATGTTTGTGCATTAAAGCAGAGGATGATTTCGATGGACGTCTGGCATGCCAAGAGGGATAAAAAGACATTACATAATATTGGACTGGGAACGATCAGTTTATTCCTTGGAGAATTGGAACCCAAACTTTTCTGGAAAATTCACAATCGATAAGAAGGTGATCAACAGATTCCAATGTTGATTTACATAAGGAATGAAATGGGCCATTAAAGCCACGTTTTGAGAGGATATCACCTGTCAATATCTTATTATTTAATACCATCCACAAGAAAAAGTTTTCCTTTAGCATACATTGGGGAGCCAAGACCGATTTCTAGTTTGTCGAAGGAAAATGTGAACTACGGGGAGTTTGAAGAGCGTTGAAACCTTTAGCTACTAAGTAAACTCCATCTATACCCGAACCCCAATCATATTTTTGTGAGGTATGAACAAGAGCAAGGACTAAAAGAGATAAGAGCAAAAAATGTTTTTGAGGTTTAAGGAAAGTAGGGAGATCTAGAATGGACCAACCAACCAGTTCCCAAAACTATCCCAAATGAAAATATTAGCCAAATGAAGAAGGCCTTTATTTGTTGCCCGGTTCATTATCTTTGTTAACAGAATTACAGAGGAAAGAGGAGGATTCCCAGATATTTTATCCCCTCGGAGAAGGATCCTTTTCCCGTTACCTGGAATTATAAATAGTTGTTGGTTAAAGAATTCAAAACCTTTTCTGCAGGATTCCAGATAACAGTGCTAGTTGGTGTATTGACAGAGGAAGTATTTCTCAATGAGCCACCCTTAATATATTTCTTACAAAAAATATTGCTGACTAGATGATTCTTATCCATAAAAAGCTGCCAAATAATATTGCCACTCAGTGGCAGATTATCCAGGCTAGGGTCCCTGATTTGCAATCCACCTATTGAAATTGGCCTCTTAAGTTCTTCCCAATTTAACAGATGCAACTTGTTTTGACTTCCTTTACCTCCCGACTAGAGAAAATCGCACAGCAATTTATAAATATGAGCTGAGATACTCTTTGGAGCTAGCAACAATGAGGATTGGAAGATAGGATAAGCTGAAAGGACAGCCTAGATCAAGATTAGTTTCCCGGCCTTGGATAGCCACTGACCACCCCAAGAAGCAATTTTTGCTTTAAACTTTTCTAGGACTTCCAGCCAGAGAGAGGGAGAGACGAACCAAGGGTTAAGGGAAGACCCAAATACTTGATCTTTTCCCACTTATCTAATCCAGGGAAGCCTAAGAAGTCTGCTATTCAAAGAATTGTTGTGTGTTCAACATTCCATCCATAAACAACGCTCTTGTTTTTTCTAATCAGTGCTCCAGAGATTTGTAAGAACTTTTGAAGGGTTTCATTAAAAGCTCGTGCTATCTTCATGGAAGCCCCTCCCATAAGAAGGGAATCATCTGCAAAAAGGGTGTGGTTGATTGGATCCACACCCCTAGCAATCCTGATGCCTGGAATGTAACTGACTTCTTTTTCATATATCATTTTTCTATTGAGGGTTTCATACATCAATATGTATAGGAAAGGGGACATCGGATAACCTTAGTGGAGGCCTCTGGAAGCTTTGAAAAAATCAGTAGGTCTACCATTGACTAATGTCGCTATCCAAGTATCATCAATGCAAGATTTAATTATGTTTACAAACTCGGAGAAAAAACCAGATGAGAGAAAAACATCATAAAGGAAGGGAAGCTTAACTATGTCAAAAGCATTCTTCATATCCAACTTAATTAACATACCTTTCTCCCTCCTTTGGAAGCTTGAGTGAATAGATTCCTGAACCTAGATTAAATTATCCACTAAGTGTCCACCTTTAACAAATCCCCCCTAAAGGGGAGAGATCAACTTGCCTAGCAACAACTTAAATATGTTGGCTAGGATCTTGTAGGAAGTGTTACACAGTGAAATAAGAAGGAACTTGTCGAAGGAAGAAGTATTGACTTCCTTGGGGATGAGGGAAAGAAATGTAGAATTAGTGCACCCTCCCACTTTTGTTTTTCTTTGGAAGGCAGTCACCATTCGGACCAAATCTATTTTGATGATGGACCGTCAGACTTTATAAAAGTGAATTGAAAATCCATCTGGCCTAGGATCTTTATCTGACTCCATATCCCAAATGACATCAACATTTTCCTTTTCAAAGAAGGGATTCATTAAAATATAATTGTCCTTAGCATTAACCAGAGGAGGAACAATCTCCAAGAATTCAAAAGAAACATCCTCGTCATTGATGCCATCATCATGGAAAAGAAGCTGAAAGTGCTTGCTAGCATACTGTTTTTACAGATCTTGACCTTTAACAGTGACACCCTCGCCAATGGAAATTTCCGAGATATGGTTTCAGGACAATATAACCCTGCATTGTCTATGAAAATATGTAGTGTTCTTATCACCAGACTTAAGCCAGAGGCAGCGAGAATTTATCTTGAGATGCTCTTCTTCATGTCTGAAAGATTGAGTGGTATTAGAATGGGCTAGTTTCTCTAGAGCTAAATGAGAATTGGAAATATCTATGTCTTCCATACCCAATTGAATTTCAGCTAATGCAAAAACTCTTTCTTCCCTGAAGATTGTAGGAGAGGGAAGTGTTGGAGACATTTATCCACCATGCACACTTAATTTGGTAAATTTGTCCTAGTTAAACCACTATCCTAAGTTTTATTGACTTAATTGACATCAGAGGAGCACTATATGACATCAGCATGAGCACACCCATGCCTACCTTCAGTCAAGGAGGCCAACTAATCCTTCTCCTTCATTTGGTGAGGCTAACTGGAGCACTCTGGGAGCCTTCTCCTTCATAAATGCACTTAATTGATAACTGATGGTTACAATCAGTTAAATCTAAGTGGTGAAGGTGCCTCCTTTCATTATATTGATTATTTAATTAATATTTAATGAACTGGAGTCAACAAGGGTGCCTCCAACCACCTATGATGGCTAGTTTGACTTCAGTTAACCTCATCAAGGTTCATTGTAGTTATTGATGCGCTACCACTTGTTGGTTGGCATGCAGTGACATGTTTCTGAGCTACTTTCAGTTAGACTCAGTCATTTATTGTACTTCGACTTCATTTAGGACTCAGTTGAGTCAATCGACACTTGATCAGTTGGTTAACTAGTGTGTTTACTGTGGCTTACAGTCAGTTAAGCTACACCTATTATTTCAATTCGAATGACCTCCTTGGGAATTCGAATTATCTTGGAATTCATGCATATTGCATGATCACTGTATTGTATTATTCATTATTCATTGATTATACAGAGCTGCTACTTCCATTACAACACCCTTTTGCCAATTTTATGCATATTTGTCTATATTCTTTGTAAGACTGTGTTTTCAGTTCCTAGACCACTGTGACAAATTAATATGGTATTAGAGCTCAAAGTGGGACAAAGCTCATATCTCTCAAAAACAAGGTTTTGGACAGATCTTGCATGAAAAATTGAGCAAAAGCTCAAAATTCCAGCACTGCACCAGAAGCAAAGGCTTACCACTTAATAACCCAAGTAAAAGAATTGTTGATCAAGCTTGCTTGATCAACTATGCTGGGTGTGGTGAAAGCCTAAAATGTGCAGGCTATCCAACCTTACGATGCCCCTTTTGTTGTGATTTGCAGGTTTTAACAGGTGAAAGCATTTGCTCTGGCAGTTTCAGATGGATTCTTCCATAGAACTCTTGACTCCATTCAATTTCCATTTATGGAAAGGAGACATGGAGATATAGCTACGTGTCAGAGGACTCTATAGGGTCACTATGGACATTGAAGAAGAGCCTACTTCTGTGATAGACAAATCTAGATTCTTGAACAAGAAATATGAAGCATTCAGATTCTTGTGCCTCTCTATTTCCTAGGATCTTCTTTTCCATCTCTCAGGATTGAAGACTCCAAAGGAAATCTAGGACAAATTGAAAACCATGTATGGAAAATAGGATGATTTGAGAGTATACCAGCTTGAAAATGAGTTGATGTCTCTCCATCCTTCCAATTTCAAGACCTTAAATGATTTTTTCACAAAGTTCAAGCACATTGTCTTACTATTGAAGAAATGTAAGGTGGAGAAGGAGGATGATCAGCTCATCCTTTCCATACTCTCCAAACTTGTAGAATATTATTTGGTGTTTTTTGCTACATTCTGTGCGGGGAAGCTCACAACCCCTGGATGGAAGATGCCTTCACTCAATGCCTTCATTGAGTCCCTAACAAGTGAACATGGTAAGCTTGTCCAGATGGGAATCATCAGATCCTCTCGTGATCAAGCCCTCTATGTCTCTGAGCCCAAATATCTGAAGGGTAAAGGAAAGCAACAGAAGAACCCAAAAACCAAATTTGAAGCTCCTAAGGCTAAATTTGAAAACCAGCAGCATGAAGAGCCTTTAGGCTCAAAGAAGAACAAAGGAAAAGGGCATCATGGAAAGGAAAAAGTCATGTGTTCATACTGCGGGAAGGGATTCCACCCTGAACATGCCTACATGAAAAAGAAACTTGATGAAGCTACCTCTCTCCTTGAGAGAAATCACATCAATCTTCCGAAAATCTTTCTGAGGAGAGATCAGTAAGATTGGGAACCACAGAATGAAAGAGGTCATGCCCTCATGGAAAGCACTTCGAATTCCAAAGCACTCTTGATAGATTCCAGAGATTCAAACCACATGATGGCTGAAAGAGACTCCTTTTCATCTTTGGAGACCAACAAATCTATTCCCATCCACATGGGAGATGACTCCACAATCATATTCGAATGACAAGGTACTGAAGATCTTGAGCATGGTTATTTTTCCAATGTTTTGTATGTACCATATATTGCATCAAACCTCCTAAGTGTTTATCAAATGACACATATGGGAGTGCCCAAGAGAGTCTCCTTTAGCCCAGATGATGTAGAGATCACAGAACTTGCATCTAGAAAACTTGTAGCAAAAGGCCTTGCAAACCATCATGCAAAAGCCTACGAGTTCTCCCATTTTGTGGCGGATGCAAAGTCCACTGCTTTGCTGACTCATGGAAATGAATTTAGTAGACTGTGGCATGAGAGTTTCATCCATATGAACTTCAAATACTTGCAGCAATTACAGAATAATTCTATGGTTGAAGGCCTCCCGGTCATCAAAGCCACCACTGGAATTTGCAAGGGCCGTGTTGTTGGAAAGCACCCTGACCATAAGTTCGATCGGGGGACGGCAATCCGAGCATCATGCATCTTGGGGCTGATACATTCTAATATTATTGGTCCCATGCCTATCACATCCATGAATTTATCAAGGTACATTCTGACTTTCATTGATTACTTTTCCAGATACACATGGGTCTTTTTTATCAAAAAGAAGTTGGAAGTCTTGGAAATATTCACTGAATTGAAGGCCTTGATTGGGAATGCATCTGACCAAAAGATCAATATATTTAGATATAATAATGGTAGGGAGTATTTCATTAATGAGTTACTACATATATGTTCCCAAAGTGGTATTTAGGTCCAGCATTCAAATCCCTACACTCCCCAACAGAACGGTGTAGCAAAGAGGAAGAATCGGTCTCTCAAGGAGATGACCACATGTATGTTGGAATCAAAGAAGTTGGCTGAAAAATTGTGGGATGAAGCCATGCATGTTGCAGCATATATTTAGAATAGATTTCCACACTCATCCATGAAATGGAATACCCCTTTCGAAGCATACTTCGGACATAAGCCGGTTGTGTCGAATCTGCGGGTGTTTGGGTCCAATGCATGGACCCAAATTCCACTTGCTAAAAGGAGGGATTTGCAACCGCAAAGCATAGAATATTTGTTGATTGGATATCCTAATGAATCAAAAGGTTTCAAGCTATTGGATACCAAAAAAAAACATATCATCATTGAAAGGAGTGTCAAGTTCGATGAGCCTCTTCAAGAGGTAGAACTAGTGAAGGAGAAGACTGCTTAATTTCCTTTCTACTCTACTAAATATTTGGATGATATAATTGGGGGTGATGACCCTGATTTGGATCCTCTAATTTCTAATATCAATGTATAGAAAACATTAGATACTGAATCAGAACCTGAAGTTCAAAATCATATCCCAAATTGGGCCCGACAGACACTCTCCTCCGCGGGAGATAACATTGGAAATCCGAATGATCCAAGGAGAACCCGGTCCGATTTCCAAAGAGTAGGTATTGCGCTCTCTTGTACTGATTATTTGCTGTATGAATATTTCTATTTGATGATAATTTAAGACCCTAATTCTTACTACCATGCTCATAAGGATCCGAGATGGCAAGTTTCCATGGATGAAGAGATGAATTCTCTTCAAGAAAAACACCACTTGGGAGCTAGTTTCTCTTCCTCCAGGGAGAAAATTGGTTCAATGCAAGTGGGTTTTTCAAAATAAGGTTTCTGCTGATGTAAGAACCTGAAAATATAAGGCAAGGCTGGTATCAAAAGGTTTCTCCCAGATCCAAGGTGTGGACTACCATGAGACTTTTGCACCGGTTGCAAAAATGGACTCCATCCGCCTAGTTTTGGCAATTTCTGCATCTAAGCACTGGGAAGTGCATCATATGGATGTTAAGTCAACATTTCTACATGGAGATCTTCATGAAGAGATATACATGAAGCAGCCTGAGGTCTACATTTCTGATCCATCTTTGGTTTGCAAGCTAAATAAGTCACTATACGGGTTAAAATAGGCCCCAAGAGAGTGGTATTCCAAGATGGATGCCTTCCTTCTCTCGCAAAACTTCCAAAGGTGTAAATCAGATCCAAATGTGTATATACAGTAGTATGATGGTCATTTGATTATTATTTTTTTATATTTTGATGGCTTACTAATCACCAGGAAGCACAGTTGCTTCTATTCCAGTCATCAAAATTGCTCTCCACAATGCATTTGAAATGAGCGATTTGGGGCTCTTAAAACAATTTTTGGGGCTCGAAATTGAGCAAAATTTTGATGGGATAATGGTCACTCAATCCAAATACATATTAGAACTATTATTCAATTTTAACATGGCTGAATGTAGGGCTGCTCCATTCAATTTCATTTCAGGGATCAGCCTTGAAGAAGGAAAAAGCACACCTCCCATGGACTGCACTATTTATCGACGGTTGATTGGTAGCTTGTTGTACTTGAATCATTCTCGGCCTGATATATGTTATGATATGAATGTTGTGTCAAGATACATGCATCAGCCCTATGATATTCATTGGAAGGCAGCCAAGAGGATCCTCCAGTATATTCAGGGAACTAGGACCTACGACATTCACTATGCTATAGACTCCGAGCTAGAGCTGGTTGGTTACACAAATTCCAATTGGACAGGTGATTCTATTGATCAGAATTCTACTTCCAGATATGTCTTCATGTTTGGTAGTGGCCCCATTTTCTGGTCTAGCAAAAAGCAGGCCGCCATAGCATTGTCTTCAGTAGAGGCCGAGTACCGAGGAGCGGTGAATACTTGCATCCAAGCTAGTTGGTTGCAAGGAATTCTTTCAAATTTTGATCTCTGTAGTACTTTGTCCATTGTCCTCTTTTGTGATAATCAAATTTCTATTAAGATATCCACAGATCCAT
>LPNX010334391.1:16104-73178 GCA_001517045.1 Pseudotsuga menziesii | reverse complement strand
TTCCCACTGGGTTTTCCCTCTTTTCCTTACTTAGATTTATTCTTGAGCATTTTTTTAGTTACTATATTGTACAGGGTGACCTATGGCCTTAGTTTCCAGGGCCCTAGCACTTTTATGCACTTTATGTTTCTACTCCTCTTAGTATAGATTAAGGGGGGGTGTTGGAGACATTTATGGAGACATTTACCCACCATGCACACTTAATTTGGTCAATTTGGCCTAGTTAAACCACTATCCTAAGTTTTATTGACTTAATTGACATCAGAGGAGAATTGTATGACATCAACAAGAGCACACCCATGCCTACCTTCAGTTAAGGAGGCCAACTAAGCCTTCTCCTTCATTCAGGGAGGCTAATTGGAGCACTCTGGAGGCGATCTGAGTGTCATAAATGCACTTAATTGATAACTGATGGTTACAATCAGTTAAATATGAGTGGTGAAGGTGCCTCCTTTTATTATATTGATTATTTAATTAATATTTAATGAACTGGAGTCAACAGGGGCTCCTCCAACCACCTCTAATGGCTAGTTTGATTTCAGTTAACCTCATTGGGGTTCATTGGGGTTCATTGGAGTTATTGATGTGCTACCACTTGTTGGTTAGCATGCAGTGACATGTGTCTGAGATAATTTCAATTAGACTCAGTCATTTATTGCACTCTAACTTCAGTTAGGAATCAGTTGAGTCAATTGACACTTAATTAGTTGGTTAACTAGTGTGTTTACTGTGGCTTACAGTCAGTTAAGCTACACCCATTCATTCAATTCGAATGACCTCCTTGGGAATTCGAATTGTCTTGCATTCATGCATCTTGCATGATCATTGTATTGTATTATTCATTATTCATTGATTATACAGAGTTGCTACTTCCATTGCAACACCATTTTGCCAATTTTATGCATGTTTGTCTCTATTCTCTGTGAGACTATGTTTTCAGTTCCTAGACCACTGTGACAAATTAATAGGAAGAGGAGTTTTAACCCATTGTTTTAGCGCAATTTTGGTCTTCTTCAATTTTTGCTCCCAGAAAAAACTGGGAGATCTAGCAATATATCGTGACCAGGCTTGGGATACAACATCAATAAACCCGACTCTATTGATCCAGAGGGGACTAAACCTATACGGGATTGGCCCAAGTTCCTATTCTTTTTCGAACATCAATGATATTGTGTGGTGATCAGACGAGATCTTAGGTAAAAATTGTGTTGAGAAAATTGATTTCCCATCAATTAATGAACTGTGGATAAGAAAGTGATCAATCATGGAAGAGATATTTGTAGCTCCCACTCTGTGGTTGGACCACGTGAAACGCCCAAGCTTTGGTTTTAAATAATTCAAATCCCAATTTTGAATCATCTCCTCCATCGTGTCAAGCATGAAGTCCTTACCTCGCAGCCCACCTTTTTTTTCATTCGGAGCCAAAGAAATGTTGAGATCTCCTGCTAAAACTATATTTTTAGGAGAATTGACCTATAAGAACTCTGATAACAATTTCCAGCAAGTTTGTTTTTCAATGTAATTTAGTGGAACATAGAGATTAAAGAGGGATATAGAGATCTTACTGGCGAAATGAAAGAGCTCTGTAAATATCCAGTGCTGGGTAGCACAAATTTTTTTTAATTGAAGATTCTCTTCACACCATAAAGTGGCCAATCCCCCACACGTGAATCTAGCACCAACTGCTTTGCCTGAATTCAATTTCCACTTAGTAGAAGGAGAGCCTCCTCCTCAACCTTGGTCTCTTAGAGCAAGAGAATTTTATAAGGGACCATTCTCAATATATATGTTACTGCATCAGCCTTAAGTGGGTTCCCAAGTCCCCTGCAGTTCCAACAGACTAGATGCATTACTTACTTGTGTTAGAGGGATTTATTACTCCCTTTGGAGGCCTGGTTCTCTTGTTCCTTCCATAAGACATTTCGATGGTGGGTTGGATTCCTTGTTTCTCAAGCCTCTCATCCTCTTCTTCCTGGATCTCCTTCTTAGACTTCCTGCCAGCCTTTTTGGAGAGCTGATCAATAGATTTTTCATCAGAGGATTTAGAGCTATCAGTCGGTTTCTTACAGGAAATGTCAGCATAAGAATGGGGAGAGAAATCCACAATAGGAGCTAGGGGAGGTTCTCCAACCCAAAGAGGATTCAGAATAGAAGGACCAACTTGATCTGGAGTGACTGTGATTACTTCAGAGTCCAACTCATGCCCATCTAATTGCTTAAATTCACCTTCTTCGAGTTCAGCATCGGAAGAACTGAGGACATCAAAGCGATTGGTAGTTACATTGGGGGTGTCAACAACCAAATAAGTAGGGAGATTCTTCTCAACAACAAAGTCTCTTGCCACTGTTTTACCTTCTTTTCCCTTCTTTCTAGGCCCCAGATTGGAATTCCTGCTTTCTAGACTTGGGTCCACTGCTCATTTTTCTCATTTTCAATTTCCTCTTTTCCTTTTTTCTTATAGTTTCGAGAAAAATGTCCGTAACCGTGGAAGAATCTACATTTGAATGGAATTTGTTCATAATACAACTCTTGGATATGTGACCACTCAGCGACTGTAAAATTGATTAACTCTAGAAGGCCAGTCTGCAAATCAACTTCTACGCATATTCTTGTGCAAGAAAATTGGTCTTTCCATTCAACCTTGTCAATGTATTTAAGAAGTTTGTTCTTGATGGCTTCAAGGGAATCCGAGTTCCAACAATGCAGAGGTAGATGCGATATCCTAACCGTAACAGGGACAACAGACAGAATGTCTTGAGTGGGGTCAAAATCTGGGGTCCACTTGTTTAAGTAGAGCCCCTAAGGGCCCATGAAGTATGGACCATTTCAGAAGATAAGTTCACAGTCCTCTGTGGAGTAAAAAACAAATACATAATAACCTCTCCCAATAAATTTGTTGGGCTATAGGGCAGACCCGGGCTTTATACCATTAACTTCGCACCAACAAAAGACCCACAGTGTTGGCCCTTTCGGAAACAACCTGCGAACAGGCTACAATCTCACCCGAAATAGTTATGGGGTGCCGCAGAATCAGGTTTCTGCAAGCAAAAGAGGGATATTACTGTACCTTAGCTTCTAAAAATTATAATCATAAAATGCAGAGCTTTAATAGTTACTTATTTAGCTTCGTGGTTATATAAACAAACAGTGCCTTGCTTAACCCTTTACTGGGAATTCTAGTGAAGTTAGTATTTAGCAGTGATCTTACTTATCAGATATATATTTATCAATGCATAAAGAAACATAACAACAACACAACAAAAACCAAAACACACGATATAACGTGGTTCACCCCCAGTTTAGGGGTTACATCCACAGAACTATGTTTTATTCAACTCTTTACAAAAGCCACAGTTCTGATCTGCGCACTCAGCTGCAGATCCCTTCAAGTCCTTAAAGTCGCGCACATAGCTGTAGATTTCCTTTATCACCCAAAACCCTCTGCGCACACAGCTGCAGAGGTCATCCACGCACACAGCTGGGACTTAACCTTCTTACAAAACAAGCCTTAGCTTCGCATCAATTCATCTTACATCAAAAGCCTAAATTGAATTCTTTACAAGAGTGCTTATTTATAGTGCACTTATTACAAAACCATGGGCTTAAACCATGGGCACCCCGAACCCTAAACCCTGGACTTAAACCATGGGTTTATTACAAAAAGAGGACTTTGACTCAACCCCGACACCCCTAAGACTATTTTGAGTCATAACTCCACTTACAAACTCCCACAAAAACCGTGGAGTTACCAAAATTAGGGACCGTTAAGGTGCGCGCCCCAACACGCCCCTAAGATTCACTAATGGCCCATCCCGGGACACTCTCCTGCTCTTCTGGTAGATGAACTTTGTCAGCGAAGATAGCGAACTGCTTGTTAAGACCACGCATGATTTTGTCAGCTGCTTGCTCCTTTTCAACCAACTCCTCCAATACTGTGGCTGATGCTTCGCTGGTCTTGTTCTGCGCAAATGCATCATATTCCTTCAAAACTTTGAGTTGGGTGTCCACAGCAGTACTCAACTTGAAAGCTTCGCTGATAAGTGGCTGCATAGAATTTTCTACTTCTGTTTCTTTTGCTCTACACGACTCAATTTCTTGCTGGAGTTCATTGCTTCGCTTTACCTTGAGCATTTTCTCCATCGACGGCAGAGTATTAATTTCGGCTTTTACTGTATCCAACTATGTCTATTGCTGCCTGATGGTTTCTTGCAGCTGTCCGACTTCTGGATGTTCCTGCAGGGTGGTCCAGGCTTCAACACTATCTTCTAGTAGCTTTGTTGCGCTGCTCACAGTATCCAAGATTTTTGCTGTGGAGGCCTGAATGTCTGCTCGGCGTTGCTCCCTGACCTCTGGTGGGATCTCCGGGGTGATGCGGAGTTGAAGCTCCGAAATTTGAGCCTCATGTTCTGCTTTGAGCTTCTCTATTTCATTGTGAGACTGTTGTGCGTAGTCTTTTAGTTTGGTGGTTCTTTGCTCTGGTTCTTCCTCATTCTAGATGTCGAAGTCAGGAAGACTTCGACAGGCCTCCTCCAATACTCATGCCAATGTGACCTGCTTACGTTCAGTGTCGCTCTTTCTCTGCTCCGCTTCCTCCAACTGTGCTGCAAGTCTATCGTTCTGCTTCCTGGTATTTTCCAACAGTATTTGTGAGTGGTGGTCTCGGACTTGGATTTCCTTCGTGATGGCTGACTGACAGAGATGTAATTCCATCATGGACATCTTAGTGTAATCTATTCCAACTATCATGCTCATATCCGTGCGAGATGCTGCATCGGTTATGATGAGCACGACACTTGAGACTTGTCCCCGGTGTTCTCTAACCGGCCATTGTCTTGTGTCTGGTTGCGCAGGTACTGGGGCACTACTTGTTGCAACGCCCGTCGCTGATTTTTCTGCTAACTGCTTCAGCTCCGATATTTTCTTTGTTACACTGGTGATGGCATCAAGATGCGTGTCTGCAAACTCTGACCATTTCTTGGTGAGAACATCTGTCGATTTCGACAGATCCTGATGAAGCTCTTCACTGGTCAGGGTAGGCTCTTCGTCGATATTCTTGTCTTTCGACGCTTTCGTTTTCTTACGGGACTGAAGTTTGGTCACTTCTTCGACCTCTGGTCTCTTGCGCTTAACTAGCCGATTAGGGTCTGAGATAGTTTTGACCGATTCCTCCTCTTCTTCTCCTTCATCTCCTTCATCTCCACCCTGGTCAGTTTCACTCTGCTGCAACTCAGTTTTCTCTTCGCTATCCTCTAGGAGATCTTGTTGCTGCGTCTGACTAGGACCAGCGCCCACATTCGTGACCTGAGGGATTGGGATGTTGGGCTTTGTTCCTTCGTCCTTCACCCATTCAGCCGGCCACTGCTGAATTACCACGAGGATGTCGTCTTTGGTCACCACATATGGCAACTTCCAGCATGCCTTCTTCTGATCTGCGCGGGCCTGGATAAATACATTGTGCATGTCGGCCCTGAAATTGGCCACTCCCTCATATTGAGAGAATAGCTCATTACTGAGCCACAGGGTCTTGACAATCTCATACGAGATACTCATGGTGTAAAAGGCGAACATAGTGTTCGTCATCTGCTGGGATGCTTTGTCCTGTGACACCCAAAGTGATGCGTACCTCGCTACACCTGACATGCTTGGAGGTACATCAATAAACTGCGCCTCGATGGGCTCTTTCCACCCGATCAAGGCAATAAGTACGATCAGCCATGAATAGTGAAAGGGTCTACCTTTTTCCTGCACGTCACGGGCATCTTCAATAAATTCCTTAGCGATGTATGCTGCCCAGTTGTAAATGTAGCCTTCCGCACAGTTCACAGCAATACTTACAATCGGGGAAGGCACTTCATATGGTCTACACTTCCTCATCAATTTGCAGGCTAAGAGTTCAGCGGTGAAGTGGATGTTGTGATGCTGAATGGCCGAGGTTTGATACCCTCGCTTCCCTTTCGTCATCCCAAAGCGTTCCTTCATGGTATGAGCTAGCTTCATATCTTCATGCTTTCCCAAAAACTCAATGCTAGGGTCAGGTCCTTCCTTCGGCAGGCCCGTAATCTAGTGAATGAGTTCTCCATTGATAGCAATTTTTTGGTTTCCTATCCATAGGTACCCATCGTGTACCAATGCCAGTAATTGTTTGACCACCACGGTTACCTGTGTGCTACGTCCAAAGTGGGGCACATCGAGCATCTTCAACAAACCAGCTTTGTCCAAGCCAGCAACCCACTATTTTACTTCTAATAATGTCGCGCTAGTCTCTTGATAGCGGACAGAGTGTAAGTATGTCCCAGGTACGAACTGTGGAAATTTCCCATGATCATTTGTATAGTGGTCGACGTACTTGAGCCGATCTATTTTCCCTGTCATTGTCCTGACCAGCTGCACACCAAGTGGCAGCGAAGGGGTGCGTAATTTGAACTTCTTCGTCTGCCGAGGGAGCTGGACTCTTGGTCGAACTGGTGGAAGATACGGTGGACGCTACGGTGCAATGTTCTCATCTTCTTCAAATGGGACCTCTGCTGAGCTGGATGGATTCATCTGGGGATCCTATGGTGTCTTCCCTGACTGCTGGTGTCTGTCTTCATTCCGCTTCAAACGAACTTCGGGTTTAAATTTTTTTCTGGTAGAGCGTGTCTGCATTGGCTGGGTCGGTGCTAGGGGAGTCTCTTCACGGGTTGCAGACGTAGGTGGGTGGCTGAAAAGGTGCGGCAGACCCTCCTGTTCAAATTCTCTCACTAACTTCTGAATCTCGCTATCAGCTGACATGGATGCAAGTGTAAAACTCAAGAAATTGTAGAATGAAAACACCCTGGGTGTGGGTGTCTTCTTATAGAATCTATCCATGAAATCTGTCATAACTGTGCATTGATGGCACCCAATCTGACAGAGATCTTGTCCAAACGGCGGCAGATTTTCCAAGATCGCATTAATACAGGAAGTTAATACAGAAAACGTACTGGCGCTGCCAAATTTGATTTCTTCTAATGGTCATTTTTTAAGTTCCGACAGACCTTTCCTTCTTCAGCACAAGCAGTAGTTATAGCTGCGCCCTAATAAGGATATTCGACACCTCTGGACATTGTCTGTGACATGGAGTCGAGATTCTACCCACAACAAATTGTCATCCACAGCTTCAATGATTCCTTTTATTTCAAGGAACTTCATCAAACATAAGTCCTGATACTTTTGGAGAAGTTGGGTCGCTTTGCTTACCATTTCCTCATCCCAATAATATCCACTGGTAGCATACTTAGGCTGGTCTTCTGATCCAATGTTGATTGTCCGTGTCTTCAGGGGCTGAGTCACTTCAGGGGCTTCGACTGCTGGTCCATGTACGTCGCAGTGTCCTTCTGTCCCAGGAATATCAATATGGCGCGGATCAGCATCCTCGTCAATTGCGAGGTTATAATATTCGACTGCATGAGCTTCTTGTGCTTTCCAATCAGGCCGGTATTTTACTACTTCTTGATCATCAAATACCTTAGTATGGACCAACCTGATAGCTGCATCTAAAGCTGGACAAAATTCATTAGTATAAAAGGTAAGCAAAAAACTATCAATAAGACAATTCCAACTTACAGTATCCTGGCGAAGCTCAGCCGCCGTGTACCAGTTCTTTGCTATTGGTTCCAAAGTATGCACAAACTTATGTACCCATTCTTCCTGAGGTACATGCTGCCACGCTTTGTAGCACTATGCCAAATGTTCCTGAGGCCTAGTAGTTCCATCAAACCCGCTTTGCACCTCCTGGGGCTGATCCATAAATATCAGGCGAAGGAACTTCTGACAAGCCTCCCAACTAGGAATGTACTTGTTGTGACCATGCCACCATCTGGCTACTGTGGCTCTGAATGCTAAATCCAGAGTCTCCATTTTCTGTGAGTCTGGTACTTGTTCTGAGAATTGCACAATAAACTGTTCTAGGTCTGTTGAACCATCAAGAATAGGTAAGGTTCGTGTCTGTGATCCAAGCCATCTGAGAGACTTGGTAATTCTGGCACATCTATGTCCATGCAGCTCATAAAGTCTGTTCTGCCATTTTTATAACCCATCATCTGAATCCGTCATGCAGGTGCTGTCACACTGCCAATCCATGATACCTTCGGCAGTAGGATCAACATAATATTCTTCCTTAGCCGTGATATTATATATGTGGTCCAAAACATCCTGGTATTCATCTCTTACTGGCTCTGTGTATCTCTCTCCTTGAGAAGGATCCAATGGGACTATAACTCTCAATTCTTTCCCTTCAAAAGTCATTTGTCTCTTCTTCAAGTTGATTACTGCATCATTATCTATTACCCATTCAATGCCTAGTAGTGTTGGATAGGGGTTTCTGTCATCAATGATTTCAATTACCTCAAAGTCTGCTGAGGTACTGACTCCATCAATATCTACTGATACACTAGGGAGTCTTCCTAGGGGCACAATCTTCTGTTGATTGGCCAATCTCAACTGTATAGGGGACCAATCAAGGGTAGGTTTTCCCATTTGGTCCCAGGTTTGCTTAGCTAATACATTTACCTCTGATCCTAGGTCCAAGATAACATCAGTCATATCATACTCTCCTATCTAAGCATTCAATCACATCTCCCTGCCAGTTCTCTTGACTCTATTAACAACTTTTGCTTGACAAGAATTTTACTGAGGTTCGCAGGAAGCAATGACTTTCTGCAACTCACTTAAAGCATTATGATTTCTTAAGAGCTTCAGACAACTCTGTAAAAAGGAGGACAATGTACTTACTTTGTCTGTCAAAGCTTCTTGCGGCGTTGCGCAGGTGCTACTGATGTGCTAGGAGCAACAAAATCTCTCCTGGCTTCCATGAATGTCTCTTTTTCTCTTTCAATATCAAATGCTGGTATTTTTTCTGGGGCCTTCCGAACCCAAGCTTTGGCAGGCTGTTTCTCCTTGTTCTGCGCTTCCGTCGTAGCTCCACTCCTGGTAACAACATTAATGGCTGGGGCGAGTCTTTGCTCAACGGAAATCATCTGAATATTCTGAGTAGGGGCACTGTTTCTTTCCTGAATCTTCGCTATTAATTGTGGGCACTGCTCAATCACATGATCTACCTCTCGGCAATACCGACATGTCGTAGTTGGATTTCGACAGTCTCTCGCTAGATGCCCGGCCTGGTTACAGTTGTAACACACAACTTGGCCTCTTCCTCTTTCGGCAATACCACCTCGCCCACGACCTCCAAAAGCACCTCTACCTAATGCACCACCACGGTAACCATAGACATCATTGCTCTGTCCCTCATTTTGTACCCGATAGGTGTCGTAAGTGCGTTCTCTCATGAGGTCATAACTGCGACACTCATATTCATTATGTCCTACAGACTTACAGAATTTACAATAGGGTTTCTTAGGTACTTGCCCATACCTCTGTAGCAGGTAGCAGTCTTCAAGTCGATGTTGACCTGTTGTTCTGCAGAGCTCACAATATAGGATTTGTGGGTTAAACGGGTTTGGCGCACCATTATTCAGGTAATTTCTGACCACAGGACATTGTTCCTTGGCATGACCTTCTGTCCAGCATTGTGTACACCAAACCTCTTCACGACCGGTTTTTCCTCTCTTCATATCGTGAAGCTCCAGAGCCATCGTTGCCAACTGCGCTTGGATTTAAGCGATACCAGAATTATCTTCAACAGGAGCGGTTTCAAGCTTCATCATGATTTCAAGAGCCTCCTGCTGGTTAGCAACCTTTTGTTGCATGAGTAGAGTTCTGATATGCGGTAGCAACACTGCAATGAACCATTCCTTGTGCTGCGCAGGTCCAATGGTGAAACTGACTTGGTCTAGTAGAACTTTGAATCTTTGATCAAAGTCCCGCACTGATTCGTCGTGCTTCTGCTGAATCTCTTTCAATTCAGTGATACACTGTGACTCTGATTTTGGCTTCTTAAATTCCTTTATCATTGCTTCTTTTATATCATCCAAGGAATGGTTCTGAGTGCTGTAAAACTTCATGAACCATGTCAAAGCGCGGTCTCTGAAAGAAGTAACCAGCTGCGCTCTTTTTGTATCTTGATCCGTAATGGTCTTAGCAATCCACACTGCTTCACATAAAAACCAGAATTGTTCTGGATCCTCTGATCCAGTTCTTTTGAAAACAGGGAGCTTAATATCATCATGCATGTGGGCCATAGTGGCTCTAGGGGGGGTTGGAGGGGGACTGTAAGTAGGCGGGGGGGAACTTAATGGGTTAGACTGACTTGCGATAACAATACTCGAGCTAGGGTTACTTTTAGACTGCGACGGGTTCTCAGGTATAACAGGTCTACGTTGCGGGGTTACCGGAGGGTTTCCAACAGACGGGGTTTCTTCAGGTTCTGAATCTACGGGATTTACAGGGGAATACTCGGTATGCTGACCCTGGGAATAGGATCCAAAATCTCTCTTGTACCTCTTTCCACTTCGTAGCAAACCACTTTGCTCGTCGAAGGTATTTTCACTTGCAAACATAGGTTAGTAATACTAAATCTAACAGTCTGATTCAATGAGCAATATACCCTTTTTAGCTAATAGCATTTTAATTCTCAAACTAAATGAATTCAAAAACTTACCCCTTGGTCCTTTGAAAAACTATCGCTCGGCTTCACTAAAGGAAGTACTCGTGTCGATGGCGAACTCTGTCACAAATGCTTCAAGGGTTCGCGTTGTCCAGAAATCAACAGCACGGGATATCTCGTTGTTCACCCTTTTCAGTAGATTAATTCTTGTGGGGGTCCAATCAGGAAACTGACATTCTTGGAAGTTCGTCCTTCTCTCTGTTAACCTGGATAACCACTGGTGCAACTCTATGTGGATACTACCAAAGAAAATTTCATAAACATGACAAAAAACATACCTTTGTAAAAATTCATTTGCACTACGACGCGGATCTTTGTTCTCTTGCTCAGTGAATTTCAGATAAGCCTCATCAAGCCAATCACTGATTTCCTTCACAGAGGGTCTCCAGAACATAGCCCTCGAGGTACGACATAAACCCCTCTTGAGCAGATACTAATTTCAACTGGCAACGAAACCTATTTGTTGGGCTATAGGGCAGACCTGGGCTTTATACCATTAACTTCCCACCAACAAAAGACCCACAGTGTTGGCCCTTTCGGAAACAACCTGCGAACAGGTTGCAGTCTCACCCGAAACAGTTATGGGGTGCCGCAGAATCAGGTTTCTGCAAGCAGAAGAGGGATATTACTGTACCTTAGCTTCTAATAATTATAATCATAAAATGTAGAGCTTTAATAGTTACTTATTTAGCTTCGCGGTTAGATAAACAAACAGTGCCTTGCTTAACCCTTTACTAGGAATTCCAGCAAAGTTAGTATTTAGCAGTGATCTTACTTATCAGATATATATTTATCAATGCATAAAGGAACATAACAACAACACAAAAAAAACCACAACACACGATATAACGTGGTTCACCCCCAATTTAGCTGTTACGTCCACAGAACTGTGTTTTATTCAACTCTTTACAAAAACCACAGTTCTGATCTGCGCACTCAGCTGCAGATCCCTTCAAGTCCTTAAAGTCGCGCACACAGCTGTAGGCCTCTGCGCACACAGCTGCAGATTTCCTTTATCACCCAAAACCATCTGTGCACACAGCTACAGAGGTCGTCCACGCACACAACTGGGACTTAACCTTCTTACAAAACAAGCCTTAGCTTCGCATCAATTCATCTTACATCAAAAGCCGAAACTGACTTCTTTACAAGAGTGCTTATTTATAGTGCACTTATTACAAAACCATGGGCTTAAACCATGGGCACCCGAACCCTAAACCCTGGACTTAAACCATGGGTTTATTACAAAAAGAGGACTTTGACTCAACCTCGACACCCCTAAGACTATTTTGAGTCGTAACTCCGCTTACAAACTCCCACAAAAACTGCGGAGTTACCAAAATTAGGGACCGTTAAGGTGCGCGCCCCAACAAAAGTGGTTTCGGATGCCCTCAGAAACTAAGGGACCCCAATTCCTCTGCACCCACCCATCAATGGCCTTAGGAGAGAGCCAAAGACTAGTATATTTCCTGATTAACCCACGTTCTGCAAAATTTAAGGCTGAACGACATTTTCTATCCACATGGATTTCTACAGACGGGATATCCACTTTATTGACAAATTTATGGGCAGGGTCTCCTTTTCTCTTGCCACAAGAAGCAAGCAATCTCTTGAAAGCCTCTAGTTCAGGAGGAAGAGGCGGAGGAGGCTCCCCACCGGGCATCAAGATGACCATAGGAAACAACTCCACCAAAGAAATCTTAGAGCATAAGGGGGGAAATTCACCACCAAAACCACCCAAGAAGACTGGCCTTAACTCAATAACCAAATAGGTGATGAAGAGACCACTGAGGCAGGAGTGATATGAATAGAGAAAACCCCCAAAGGACCAATCCTTAAGAAGCCAAACCTGCAAAACAGAGGAGAGACTCCATGTTGATTCAGGACTGCAGAACAACAAATTCTAGCAGCTCTAGAATGCTGCAAAGACCATTGGCCAGGGAACTTGTAATTCGAAGGCACCAAAAGAGAACTTCTTGAACATGAAGCTCCTCCTGAAAGTCAGGAGGCTCCAAAGTAGCTCCCATAGATCCACAAACTACAAATACAAGATTAAAGGACTCGCCACCAGTCTCCATGAATACTGATCATGTGGATCTAGAAGGAGTCCAAACTCCACAATCGTTGAACCAGGTCGAGGATGCTAGAACAAGGTTCTTGGAGTGAAACTTTGAATCAACCCAAGTCATCCTCATTAGAAAAATATTCTTACTATAATATGATATCATAGATAAATTAAAGTTTTCACATATGGATCGTGCATATAAGATAAGAGATAAAGATAAAATGTATAGAGAACAAAGATAATTCGAAATTGCTCATGAGAATACCTCAGTTGATTAACGTGAAATCAATTTGTTAAGCTTCAATTTAAGTTACAATGCATGCCTCATTAATGATTAGATTCAGAAGTAATGATTATCTTTAGAATCAAGAATAGCCCCTATACCACAAAGATGAGAATCACACAAACATGACCTGTGAAGGAATCCCCAATCCATCTCTTTATCAATACTTGGGATGAGAAAAAATCTATGAATTTTCTCTTTCGTGATAGGGTCATATCATGGTTCATGTCATGGTTCATGGCCGAGTGACCACCTGTAGCCAATAGGAAGCCACTGAAACTGGGGTCCAAATCTCATTACCACCAGTTTCACACATAAAATCAAGCACAATTGATCCTCCACGCTCTTCCTCACGCCTGAGAGGTGAACCACCACCATTCAGAACACTAGATTGGCACCTTCAAAGCCGTTCTCAGTGATCTCCCACACCATCAGAGGGCCACATAGCCTCTGATTCTGATTCAGACCCATATCAGTCTGAACCAGACCTCCACACTGCACCATCTAGCCCCATGGCTAATGCAAATCCAGATCCATTTTCTGGCCTAACCTTAGCAAGTGGACCCATGTCCACATCACAACCAGTTACCCACAACCTAGCAAGTGGCCCAAGCACAGTCATGCAGATTGTCCTTAGACAGCTGCCACCACCTATAGTGACCAACCAATCTGGCACACTTACAACACATGGAGGCAGTGGCCCTTCTACACAAACTGCCCCTCCTGCCACACAGGGGGGCAGTGGACCATCCACCTAAATTTCCCCTACTATCATACATGGGGGCAATGTCACCGCCACTCATACCATCCCACCCACAACACTTGGGGGATTTGGCCCATCCACAATGGTGCCATCGCAAGCACCCCCATCCATGCAGATGCATTATGAACCTGCAAACCCCACCACCATCGCATCCCCATCCCACATCAACTTGGGGTGAAACCTGCCCTTCATGGCTCATCTGAATTGCCTGATTTGGCCAGATTAACAAACGACCCCATCCATCACCAAGATTTTTGGCCACCTATGCCAACTAAGCTGCCATCAGACATCCCCAAGTTTGAAGGCAAAGCCGGGGAATGTCCCCAAAACCACATAATGACATTCCATCTATGGTGCTCATACAATAGCATTGTACATGACTCCATCAGGTTGAGGTTATTCCAACACACCCTTACAGGTGTTGCGGCCAAATGTTACATTGAGCTGCCACAAGCCAAGTACCCCGACTTCAACTCCTTAGCCTTCATCTTCCTACAATATTTCCAACTCCCTGTCAGATATGATGAGGGGGTGGAGATCTTGCTATCCTGTTGTCAAAGCACTGCCACTCACATAACTGACCATATCCACGAGTGGCGGCAACGTCATATCTTATGCAAAATCCAACTAGATGATAGGACCTTCTTGGATTGGTTCCTTAAGAATTTGCTCCCGCCCATCGCAAAGGGCGTCGCATCTGAACATCCCTAATCTGAAGAAGACGCAATACTAAAGGCCCAACAATTTGACCTCATCTATGCCCATTCTAGATACATGTATATCGTCATTCCAGATGCTCCCCATCCAAGTACCTCCTACTGTGACGCACAAGGGGCATCCCACGCTGCGGATGGCATCATAGGGTCGGTTTCCCAACAACCACAGCCTCGACCGACACCACCTACCATTACACCACAACCAAGTAGCACTGCTAGTGTTTCTTACCAAAACCAAACTCCAGACTATGCTAGAATGATGTCCCAATCCGAAGAAACAACTTCTTGTGCAAAACCTGTGCCACTGCAGCAGGCGCAGGCCATGGCTTGGCCAACACAGCAGTATGTGGGGAAAATGCCCACATTTGTGGCACCACCACCCCCACAAATATACTATGCACCGCCAGTACAACCTGTGCAAGCCCCTGCCCCCGCTCCACCTACTCCGTTGGGACAAGTGTTCGCACAACAAAACCGTCCCAACCAGCCTGCCCCCAACAATCAACAAGAGAAAGCTAGAAACAACCGGCCCTGCAACCAAGGCAATAACCAATCGCAGGGAGGCAATCAACAATCGAACCCTCCCAACAATGTTGCGGCAAACCAGCCAGCCCAAAACCCCCCACGACAAAATCCACCAAGACGCAACGCCCCGTTGCACACAAACCAACCATGTACACTCTATGATGTATATGGGCATTACACGTTTGAGTGTCCCCTCATGGCTCGCGCTAAGTAGGCCATTCAAAATGAGTCCCAATAGGCCACCAATGCTGCCAATCAAGCCCAACCCAACTAGGCACCACAAGGACCTCCCCCCATGGTGCTTCAAAACACACTACTAGTCCAAGGATTGGTTCCAACCACACCCCCTCCCCAACCCAACCCCAATGCTCCAGGGGCACCTCCCATGGCTGAAACAGGTGTACATCATTTGCTAGCCATGACGACTGAAGAGGTCAACTTGCAAACCAAACGAAATCAGTACGGTACCACCACCGAACCTGCTGAATCATTAGCAGCATCCATTTCTAAGACAGTCAACCTACCTCTTCAGTTACCCCCATTCCCACGCCCCCCCATACACAAAGTTACCAATAATGCCACAGCTAGAGCTGCAGTCAGCTATAACATTGTGGATGATTTGGCCCAAACATTAGAGGAAATTTCAACGCAAAATGGGCCTTTTAACTTTAATTCAAATTCCATGTCATAATGTGTTAGCCAATGAAATCACTTTAAATTTGAAATACCGTATAGGTCTTAAACACTTTTTTAATATAAATTTGGGGATAGGTATCATAAAACAAACTACTTTTTTTGTTTGTATTTTCAACGTATCTCTCTGTGTTTTTACTCAAATTTCGATCGGGAGAGCTCGTTGGATGTGGAATTAAATTTCCCATCCAACGAATACCAACTCGACATACTTTGAACGGACCCCTCTACCCCAAAAACAAGAAATAACTGAAAAAAAGTGATGATGACATCATCATCATGTTTTTTCAGGTATTTTTTGTTTTTGGGGTAGCGGGGTCCGTCAAAATTATGCCGAGTGGGTACTCGTTGGATGGGGAATTTAATTCCGCATCCAACGAGCTCTCCCGATCGAAATTTGAGTAAAAACACGGGGAGATACGTCGAAAATACAAACAAAAAAGTAGTTTTTTTCTTTTCTTCCTCCAAAATTAATATATATTATTTTATTATTTTAACTAATATCTTATTAAGTTCTTTTAGGAGGCCCATTTTGAGTTGAAATTTCCTCTAATTGCACCAACCACCATGTCCACTCTTGAGGTACTTAAAACGTGCCCAATGAAGTGGAAAGCCTTACTGGCCGCCCTAGGGGTAGTAGACCCCTCCGACTCCAAGTTGATCGAATTCGACATGGAGAATGGGGAACCGCGCATGCCCTCCACTATTGCCTTTCAAATCATGGTATCCATCCAGAATTTTGTTATTCACCAAAGCATAGTGGATGAGGGGGCATCCACGTGCGTCATGTCTACCTTGGTTTGGAAAAAGCTTGGATCACCAATTCTGCAACCATCTTCCACGACTCTGCGGGCTTATGATGGACATCCCACTAAAGTCCAAGGAATCCTCCCTCATGTCCCCATCACATTAGCTGGGAAGACAGTCTTGGTTGACATTGAAGTCGTCAATGCTCAACTAGACTACAACCTCCTCCTCGGGAGGAGTTACATGTATGCCATGTGAGCTATCGTGTCAACTGTCTTCCATCTCATGATGTTCCCCCACGAAGGGAATATTATGACTGTTGACTAGCTCACCTATCATGACCCGCAAGGGTTAACAGTGCCTGCCAACGTTATCCCTACCATCACCACCATTGAGCTGCAAGTGGTGACCACACATGCTAACGTCATCCTTGCAACCAACATTGTGGTTGAAAACACATCAGCCTCCCCACTATTGAATGTGGGCCCTGGGTTGTTTACCGATCCCACCATGATGGCTCCTTTCCCATTGGTGTCACCACCACCAACACAAAAGAAAATTGCAGACTTGTGCATGGTCTCATTTAGCACCGCTGCACCCAAACAACAACCGTAGCTGCAACCCCAACCACAACCTCAACATTGTTCGCGGCCACAACACCAATAGAAGCCGCAACGTCACCTGCAGCAGTATCAGTATGCGTAGTTGCAACCTCAACCTCACCCCCACATGCAACCAGCAGGGAGTTATCTGGGCTCATCTCCAGTCCATACGATTCCCTTCCTCTTTCCCCCACCTGGTGTTAGAAGAAAGCCGGTCATGGCCACCTTAAGCTTGCCCAACTTTGCGTTGCGCATCTCGATGTGGTATCTTGATCCACTAGCTCAACCAACAATGCCCCAGGTTGTTTTAACCCCGGTGCAACCTATCGCAGTTGAGTCTCACCCTCCACCTGGTCCGCACAATCCAACCACTGCACCTGCACTTGCACCGCCCCAACCCAAAAGGGCTAAGGGCAAGAACACCAAAGCCACCGCAGAACCACAACAAGTCCCACCTTATGTCGTCTGCAAACAACAGGGCCATCCAAATCAGAATTTCCTGAACTCCCAGTGATCTGTGTGCATCTGGATGCCATGGATACGAACGAAAACATCCTCGTGATTGAACTCCCAACCGTGCCAGTAGTCAAGAACAAGGCATTGAGGACAAACCATGTGTGCGCCCTTTGTGGCTTGTATGGACATTAATCCCACCATTTCCAGGACTTACCCGAGTTTTGAATGGCTCTCACTAACCTCCGTCACCATTCCCTTGAGTCTGAGATCACCTTGATCGAAGAAGTTCACCCCCCACCGCCTTCTTCAGACACCATGTCCATTTATATGATGTCCAGTTCCATCGACCCGCTCATCTCCTCCTCCACCGATGGTCCATCAGACCTATCTCTTTGTTGCTTTAGCAATGATGAGGAGATATTTGAAGCTCTGACCGCCCCGAAATACCCATGGGACGACATGCGCCATCGCTCATTCTTCCTCCCAGAAGAACTTGTGTCACAGTCTGACTAGTTTTCCGTGGAGACCAAAGGTTTCATCCATGGGAAGGTTGACTGGTTTAAGAACCCAATCCCAGCACCTGACACCTTCGAAGAAGGGAACATGGTGAACATTTCTTCAACCATTAAAATCAACATCTCAACCAATTCTGAGATCATTGAAGAAGTCATTCTGGGGGCATCATGCTCCTCGAAAGAGATCGATGCCTACATAGCTCACTTCCAAGAATTCCGCAACATCTTTGCCTGGTCATACACTAAAATTCCTGGCTTAGATCCATCCATCGTGGAGCACCACATCAATGCATGGCTTGATGTGGCACCCACATGCCAAAAGCAACAGCCCATCCATCCATCGAAAGTGGCTGTAGTGAAAGCCGAGATAGAGAAGCTGCGTGTAGCCGGCTTCATTTATCTCATTGCATACACAACTTGGGTTTCTAATCCTGTTCCCATGAATTAAAAAAAGGGTACCATTCACGTTTGCACAGAATTCTATGACCTCAAATGGGGCATGTTCCAAAAACAACTTCCCCACACCTTTCATCGATCAAATCATCGATGCATGCGCCAGACATGAAGCCTCTTCCTTCATGTTTTTTCTGGATATAACCAAATCCAAATCCGGAAAGAAGACTGTTATAAGACGGCAGTCCCAACCCCATGGGGCACATTCATGTATCGAGTCATGCCCTTTGTCCTAAAAAATGGTGTAACCACCTTCCAGCGTGCCATGACACACTGCTTCCGCGACCTTGTTCACATTATGTTGATTTGTTTCGACAACCTCATCACGCGGTCACAGAAGAAAACACAACACATAGACGACTTGCAACAAGTATTCATACGATGTCGCCAGTGCAGAATCCACTTGAACCCATTCAAGTGTGTTTTCTGTGTCCCCACGGGCCGTCTACAAGGATTCATCGTGTCAAACAAAGGAATGACCGCTGATCCTGGGAAATTCCAAACGACTTTCCCTCTAACATCACCTCTTTGAGTGACAGCGTTTCAACTTGTATTATAGTTTTTTCCATTTTTTGTTTTACACATTTTTCAAAATTGAGTCTTATGTATCGTTTCCTCTCATTGCTTCAGATGGAGCACATGTCAGATCGATATATGGGATTCGTAGATGGAGCAAGTAGATGGTACCCAAACCTCGCCTCGGCTGCATGGGTAATCTACTCCCCATCGCACGAGTTGATCCACATCGACGGAATATGCGTGGGAATCGTAGCCAACAACCAGGTGAAGTATGATGGTGTCAATGGCCTCTTGGCCGCCACTCTTCAGTTAGGAATTCACCATCTCGATGTCTTCTTAGACTCCCAGCTGCTTGTTTCTCAGTTGAACAACCACTACCAAGTTCATGATCCCTGCCTATTTATAATGTACCTGCACACTAAACAGATGAGTAGAACATTTGAATCCATCACATTCACACATGTTCCCAGGAACCTCAATAGTGTCGTAGATCAAATGGCTAATGATATTCTAAATTGGCACATCCACAACAGCATATAGGAAACATACAACCATAACATAATGCACAATCATGTCTAAAAATACACACACAGTGTAATAATACATCACATAGGAATTTGCATTCCATAGCATAATAAAAAGACTCACATAATAAAACCATAAAATCACATCCACGTGCGTAAAAAATATATATATAGATATAAATCGATCAGTCACATGTCCAAAACATGTCCAATACAAAAACAAGAAGCCACAAATGCTTTCTCAATAGGATATACATAAGCGACACAAAAACCCCTAAGTGCACCAACGCACTAGGAACAGCCCCACTAGGCTGCTAATTTGACTCAGACCCATCATCTGACTCAGCCTCATCATCTTCCGAAGAGGATGCATCCTCTACATGAAGACCACCTCTCGCCGTTTGGCGAAAGTGCTCGCAAGCCACAACCATCTTCCTCATCACACCCATCAGCTCAGGAGGAATATTGTGAATAGCAGCAATAAATTTAGTACTTAGGTGCTTCCAGCCAACATCTGACACTCCAGTAGATACCTCCTCCATATACGACACCAGTCCATCCATATCTCGCTGTCGCCTGTGGGAGCTCCCGGAAGGAGCCGCTGCAGGAGATACGGTAACGACCCACCTCCGGTGCCTAGGCGGCAGGCGAGGACCAACATTTGCACATACAAGCAAGGACACCATCAGTCCACATGCATCAATATGAAAACCACTAACCAGCTCAACTATACTATGCATAAAGATGAACATAAAAACATCATGCATACATACCAGCTGGTCCCCACGCCTGACCAGGAGGTCGGGGCATCTCAGGGTCTCCCTAGAAATCCATACCCGCATACGAGTACTCCTCGATCACCACAGGAAGTTGGAGCCACTGCACCAGCAACTCCTCTGTAAAAATGTGGCCCACTCTGCCATTGCTCTCGCGAATCATCATCTGGCACCACCTATACATCCTCGGCTCCCGCGGACCACTGTCCTGCATAGCCCAATGAGGAGGAAGTGTAGGTACTTTCTCAAAGAAGAAGGCACACAGGAAGGAGCCAAAGCAAAACCCAGTGCCATTAGTCTTCGACTTGTTTAGCTGACGCCGAACAACTTGCAGATACATATGGCCCCATGCATAATATGTGCCACCTACGGCACGCTCTGCTAACTGTAGCTAACCACCAAAAATCTTGTGGCTCCCCGTGGAACCTAAGATACACTGCAGCAAGGTACCCACCACCCGTGTGGACAACTCCTCGATGTCACACATCAGGATGTAAGAGTCATGCACATACGCCGTAGCGTAACAGTGCTGATCACACAGATCCTCCAATGTCTCCCCCCAAGATAGCACAGGTACTAAGTCACCAACCACTCCCAATATAGGGATCCCAGTGATGAAGTATACATCCCCCAACGTAATCTCAATGTGCTGGCCCTAGAAGAGGAACACCTCCTTAGCAACATCCCAAAAACCTATGAGTGTTTGCATCAGCAAATGCAAACTCTGCATAAGCGGTATCCTCATAAATTTCAGCAACCCACAATGGGATAGTGTATATCTAACACCCCCATCATGTAGGGATGCATCTCTGACACTCTTGCAGTCTCTCTCCCTCCATTTGATCTCCACCATCCTGCACAAACCAAAAACCCTGATGTCAGCCAATGCCACCATCAAAAAATCACCCAAAAGAGGCTAGGGTGGACCTATTTGGGAAAAAGGAGCGCCCAGGGCGCTCATAATTTCCCAACAGGTGCACCCAGGGCACACCTTATCCCTCAAAATGTGTGACCTCATCCCCATGAAACCCCAAAATGCTCATGGGGGGCCTCCAGGTGACCAAATTCAGCAAATAAACCATCAAAATGAAGAGGCTCAGTGAGAGATTTTACCTGCAAGATGTGGCTCATGAAACCATCGATCGAATCAAAAGAAATCAGAAAATAAAGAATTAGGGCCCACCTCTCCAACTCCACAATGAACACTGAAAATGACACTCCACCATGTGGACCCACCCCCCCCCCTTTTATAGGCCCCATTTGACCTAATTTCTTCTGATCGACATAACAGGACCATACAGACTCTGTTTGAGACACCGTTTGTGCCACTGGTTTCAAAATTCCACCCCGTATCTCTTTAGGTTACCATTGTCTCCTGTTCAATAAGTCAATTTCGGGACCATTTCCCACAAGTCACCTCAATTTACAAGCCATGACATGATGATGCGAGTGTCTACGAACCTGTACTTGTATCACACCTCGCAACCGCAACTCATGCGAGTTTTTGGGCCACTGCCCATTAAGGACTGTAATTTTATCTTTTATTTTGCATTTTTAACACATAGTTTTATTTTCCATTCACCGCACCTGACGCGAACATCTAGACCATCGTCCACAAAACAATTTATTTTTCTTACACGTATTTGGTATATAAATGCCTCCAGACTTGTACTCATAGCGCATGTGGTCAAGTTCATCCACCACAACACACACACATGCTCTCCTGACCTCTGTCTGAGAGCCACCTCGGCTTACGTGACCTCTGCCACACCGACCCGCAGGCCTCTGCCGTGATCTATCCCACGCATGTATTGGTATGTTTGAGAGCCTTCTGCTCCGTCCATACTACGTGGATGACCTTTGGACCTCTGTCCATCGTCCCAACATGGGGCACTGCATGTGCCACCATCAGTTGACCACATTGGAGTTTTGTTTAAGCTCTTTTCTGACTCCTTAAAACAATGAAAAGATTTCCGAGTGCAGCTACTTCTTTTCCCTCTTGCTAAAGTATAGGAAAGGGCGTCTACATCATCTCGTTTATCTCCTTTTGCGAACCATGTAGACCATTTCATGAAAAGGACCTCCTTGGAACACTCAAGCCAAGACCATTCCCCTCTACATACTTTTACGCTTTCTTGAGCAGAGGGGCCGTACTTTACGAAAAATCTCACCACCGATTGTCATTAAGCTCTTTTCAAGCCATCTCAACAAGAAAATATTGCCGAGCAAACTTGGTTTCGTTCATGCTCGCAAAAGTATTTGAATGACCATCCAGCCAGTATAGGTTTAACCTTTTCTAGCTTGATTGGACTACCAATGGTAAAGAAGTCTCTCATCCCCTCTAGGATGGGAAAGCTCTCCTATGTATACTTTTATCCTTTTTCGGGCACAGGAGACTACCAACAAAAAAGAGCCCCCACTGGAGTATTCTCCGTACTTTCAGACTCTCTAAAATTGAAAGCACCATCGAGCATTTACCTTCTCGGGCTCACCAAAAATCCACGAGATCGTACCATAACAGTGTCCCTAGACACCTCCCCACAGCAAACAGTTTGGCAGCATTCCCCCATTGCGTTGCCGTCGTTCAGAGTACTCTGCAATGTGTCTTCCTTGGATCCCACCAATATCAAAAGAGTCTACCTCCTCGAAGTATTTCCCATCTACAGCGACATCCCCGGTATTACAACTATGATCCCATTCCCTTGAGTCAGTTTCATTTGCTGCTTGGTCCGCACTGCCATCATACTCTGAACAAAGGAAGTTTGAGTCTCCCACTCCCCCCTGCCCCTTTTCAGTTCTTTCCCTTCCCTCCCCTCCCCCCCCAATTCAATGAGTCAGTCCACAGATTGCTTCACACCTTTCAATTATCTCCCTCGCGCTCTTGGTCAAGGAAACATCATTGCCTTGGCGAAGGGCAAGTCTCCCTTTGTCGATGCCAACACACATATTCCAAAGGATAGACCCAGAGGTCCATGTACCTTGGTTTCATTGACATCATTGATGAGTTCCTTGAACCACTTGAGAGGAGTCCTTAGTGCCTCTCGGGATGGTTGTTTCTCATGTGCTCGACTTCAACTCCATCATCGCACCGTTGAGATTCGTGCAGGGTTTGTTCCACACAGTACTTGGTCGAAGACCTCGGATGTCACCCGAATCTAGCACATTGGTGAGTCCACTCGAGGGACCTAAAAAGGTTATGTCCCTTGTGATTTTTGGGTTGCGTTGGAGACAGTGATCTAAAGCCCCAGCAGTGCTTCGATATACCTTTATGATTGATGCAACATACTTGTACCACAGAGACTCTGACTCTCAATCAGCGAGTCCACACAGCTATGTACCAAATCCAGCAGACCGTCAGTCATGAAGATATAGCATTCCATGAGAATGCCATGGGTCCAATGTACCAGATCAGTATTGTATTCAGCCTCACATGGAGGAAACCATTATTGTAACATCAGTTGTATATGATCAGCTCTTGTATTTTAGAGCATAGATCAAATTATTCTTTTGACATTATCACGAGCATGGGGATGCCCGCCTCGTCCATATACATGTCACACATTTATTGTATCTCACCCATTGATTAGAACCAAATTAATACAAAAACCAAAAGCCACCATGCCCCAACCCCAGAAGCACCACCTCTACACAACAAATCCTATGATGTCCATCAGCCATATGTTGAGCTCCTACCCTCACACATCAGGGGGAAATCTGTTAACCCAAAATTCCCCCACTTAGCTCTCAATGGCCTACACCACCCAAGGACACAATCTCACAACTCTCATACCACTCCATTAGACCTTCCATTAGACCCCCACACCTCCAAAATAGCCTAAGGATGAAGAAAAAGGGCTAAAAACCCCAAAAAGGAGCCCAAAATAGCCCCCTAGGAGCTAAAGCCCTCAAAAAGGGGCTAAAACCATAAAATGGGCTAAAGTTATGGTAGAAGGGGCTAAAAGCCCAAAAAAGGGGCTAAAGTCTTGACCAAGGGCTTAAAACCCTAAAACCCCTTGGAAAAGCTATAAAAGGAGGGTGGGGGGTCACTCTCAAAACACTTCTCCCGTTGCCTATTGTTATGCAGCCCATGGATGCTTTGATACCTTTGCCTCTCAAACCACCCACACTCCCTCTCCTCCATATCCATTTCCATTTGAGCCATTGCTCCCCAACCAAGAGAGAGGCTTCCACAAGCTAGGGCATGGTGGCCCATTTCCACTAGAGAAGGTATACTTGTGCTTTCATATTTTGCTTCTTAGTTATTTAGTTTGCTTGGATTTCTAACCATTATTTTTTTTGCAGGTTTTGCTTAACATTGTTTGCAGGTTTTTTCATTGTAGCTTAGGTTTATTTTGCAGGTTTTAAAGGCGAAACCCTAACCCATGTTTGCAGAGGGGTTCATCAACATTGCTTCTATTTCTTTCTGTCATTAGCTTAGCCTTAGTTTAGTTTACTGTTATTTACGCTCTGTTTTATTTTCTGCTCCTAGTTTACATTTTCGTTTCATTTTCTACATTTACCATTAGCAAGAACCTACCCTTTTGTCCTATAGACAGAAGGGAGCCATTCCTACCCCTGTAGCAGGGAGAAATCCTTGCTACAGGAGCTTTAGAGTCTATTAGAGAATATGGAGATTACTTTTTCACAGAAGAAGGCACATATTTAAGGCTGTATGGGGGAACAAAAGCTCCCTTATTAATACCTAAATACGCAACAGATTATATAACCCAAAAAGAAGCTGTCAGGCAGCTCTTTCTCAATGGATTCGGAAGCCACCTGTTCGATTTGAAGAAGGTTGTTTACCCACCCTTACCCTTCTATGTGGGTAGTTACAAGTTTACCAAGGTCAAGAATGCCCCTGAATTTGTCAAGGAGCTTGAAAATTTTCATTTTGGGGAAAATAATTTTCATCAGAATGACTCTCAAGGAAAGGTTGCTGCCTATAAGGCAGCACTCAAAGTAAATTTTGATTACACTGATTATGTAGACAAAGAAGAAGAGACGTAGAGGAACATTTATAGCTTGACCACTGTGAACAAGAAGCTAAAGCTGAAGACAGTAGCAGTTTGGGATAAAAGTAGTGGAAGCACCACTCTAGTATCAAAGAGTCAAGAAGAGGAAGCTACTAAGAAATAAAAAGAAGAGACTGCCCAAAGTATGGTAGAAGGGGCTAGAAAGCTCTTAGCTGATGAAAATCAGTGAGAAGAAGAAGAAGAAGCTTCCAGGGAAGAAAAGAGAAAGAAAGAGGAAGCCATCCATGGTACGATTGTTGAGATAGAAAAGGCCATAGCTCAAGAAGCTTTGAATCCAGGACTAGAAGAAAAAGACCTAGAAGACTGCACCAAAGAACAAATTAAGAAAAATGAAGAAGATCTAGGTGGTGAAGACCAAGAGCAGAGCCCTACCCGGGATAACCCAGAAGACCTCCCATCCAATTCGGGAACCATACTTATAGGAGGCCATCTTCCCATGGTTGAAATGGTATTAGTACCATTTACCCCATCCAAACAGTATGATGTGGCATGTCTAGAGGGCGTACAGTTCAATCCCAAAATGAAGTCTATAGTTTGGAGAACAGAAAAGACTCTGAAAATGGGATACTGACCTCCGGTCACCACAGTCATAGAGAGAACAATTGTGAAATTTTTTGAAGATAATCCAAAGCAAATGGCTTCCATGGGCATTGCATCAGCATATGAAAATGCTCACAATATTGACAAACTCACAAAGACCCTTGAGCAGTTCAAAGGAAAAATGGCTGAGATGAAAGCGGTTTTGAGGAAAGAAGAAAAGGTCTGCAGAGAATCCAAGAGAAAGCATGAAGATACTCTATCAGACTATGAAAATTTGCAGCAAGATTACCAAACTATGGGAGAAGAATGAGACACTTTGAAGTAGTCCAACATGAACCTGGTTAAGGAAAAAGAGGAGTTGAAAAATAAAATTGCAGAGTTGGAAGCACACAAGTCTGTCGCTGATCAAAAGGAAGAACAATATGAAGCCCAAGTAGTGGGAATAGAATCCCGAAACAATGCCTTGGATGTGTTATTAAAGAAAACAAACGATCAAAAGGCAGGTATTGCATCTCTAACCAAGCAGACACTCTTTCTCAAGAATAATATTTATCAAATGCATGTACAGATCGCGGAAGAAGTTTCCAAGGTGAAACAAATAGAAGATCGACTACAGGAAATTTCAAACACAGCTACAAAATTCAAAGGCATAACTCAAGACATTGTGGAAATTATTAAAGGAAGATTGGCATGGTTGGAAACAACTCGGGAGCTGCAAGGTTTCAGTAATAAAGCTGCTGAAAAGTTAATAGAGGCCATCCAAAAGACAGTGGATAAATGCAAGGAGTTTTTCAAGAAAGTACTTACTACCTATAACAAATGTCAAACATCATCAAAGAAGAGGCTAGATGATCTTCCACCTCATGAAGAATATTTGCAGCAATTACATACTAGGTTTTAGGAAGATGAGTGCAACATACAATCGATAAAGAACTTAGATGAAAGGGTGCTTAAAAATGTAATTGCTCAAGCTGCATTGAGTAATTTCCTTCTAGAAGATCAGCTTCGACTACTCCCAACTAGGATGG
Organism: Pseudotsuga menziesii; assembly: GCA_001517045.1. Taxonomy (NCBI): domain Eukaryota; kingdom Viridiplantae; phylum Streptophyta; class Pinopsida; order Pinales; family Pinaceae; genus Pseudotsuga; species Pseudotsuga menziesii. The sequence continues at coordinate 46,358 of LPNX010334391.1, read as the reverse complement.
CAGACATAAGAGCTCAGATTTCAAAACATGAAGTGACAGTCAGATTTTTGGAGCCGAACGAGTTTGAGATAATTGCATCCGATGCTAAGGCATGGAAGCAATTCATTGGTGATTTGAATGGGCCCATCTAAAGTGTTTTGTCTTTTTTACACATGGGAATATATTTGTAATAAATTTTGTTTTTATCTTCTAATTAGTGAATGCACTAAAAGGCAAATTTTGTGTAACTGAATGTAAAGGGAGCCCAAAGGGATGGAAGGTCAAGAGTCTTTTTGAGATGTATAAATATTGTTGAGGTCGAGGAGAGAAAGGACTTTCTAGCTGGCTTATGTGAAACACTTATTGTAAGAGGAACTATTTCTGATTATAATAAAGAAGATAGAATTTTTTGCTAGAGAAGGAGCTATTGAGTTTCAAGTGCATGTTGTGTGGATAACTAGATAGAACTATTTATGTGTTGGATGGCTATGCAATTAGTGAGATCTCTCTAACTCTAAACTATTTCTTAGTAGTGAATGATTTCATTTCCTTGTTTTGAATCTTGTGCAGCAAATGAGTGATGAATGTTTAGATAAACAATGAGCTATCTCTATGTTAATCTTTCTGTTTTTTTCTATTTATAATGAATTATATCAGCTACCTGTAAGATTCTATTTGCACGGAATACAGTACATTACTCATACGAATAATCATCCTTCTCCCTAGGGATATGTTAGTTAGTATTAGATAGGTTTAGTTTAGTTGTTATTTGCTTCCTCTTATTTGGGAACAAAGGAGATGAGATGGGAGGCAAGAACCTACGCATCACATTGTGAACTATTTGCTTCCTAATTAGTTGCATTTAAATTTAGGCACTTGCATATCATTTATACATTAATAAAAAAACACATATAAATGGTGGATCGGGTCACAATCGGTAAAGCAGATTTAAACCTTTACATAACTCTATGGTAGCTGGACCGTTAACCGAACAGATACCCCATACCAAACAATAAGCGAACTAATTGGGAGCGGTTATTGGGGATAATCCTTATTGTTGGTACCTGGGACTTTCCAGGCATCAACATTTTTGGTGCTAGAAAGAGGGCCACTAGTACATGGCTGGCCGAGGAAATGTATTTTCTCGAGAACATTCTACCGGTGACAGCTTTGAAACTAATTTTCCCAAGAGACCTAGTTCTGAAGGAAAAGTTAATCTTGAGTCAGAATATCTTTATCCTGTCTCTAACTAAGTAGTTGATAAATTAAGAAGAATCACAAGGTCGTATGCAAAAAATATTGTAGGGTTTCCAAAGATCCTTGGTCTACCTATAAGACAAACTTGTAGAAAAGAGTGCCCTTACACGGAAGATTCAATGTTAGTAGGATATTTTGAAGAGTTGGTAGATTTAACCTTGCAAGAAATTTTTCAACCTCTCAATCAATTGGGACCAGAATCCCTGAATTGTTCACCCTTTTGAACCCCTTTTCAATCTCCATCTCAATCCCCATCCCGAATCATGGCTGGAAATGTACCTCCAAATGCTAATGCAAATCAACCTCCTCCTGTACTCGCTTGGAGAGCTAGAACACCACTGCACTTAGATCCTCCAGTGCATGCTTTGCCACAGAATTATGAAAATTCTTTTCCTATATTTGACCCAGGTGAAGGCATGTCAGTGGACAACCATCTACAGAGTTTTTTCCTAGCTTTGGAAGCATTAGATGTCAAACATGAGGATGTGGTTTGTAGGATTTTTCCTCATACTCTCAAAGGTAAAGCAGCATCGTGGTATTTTAGCTTACAAGACAATTCAATCACAGATTGGGCCACTTTTGAAAGAACGTTTAAAAGAACGTTTGGTAGCCAAAGAACTACAACTCTGATGAAGGAATTACTGGCTCTAAAAAAGGAAAAGAAAGAAAAAGTGTAGGACTTTACACATAGGTTTGCCACTCATTTAAATAATTTTAGCGTGGCCATAAAACCCATGAAAGAGACTTTAATAGAATATTACACATCAACTCTTGTCCCTAACATGGCCATGTTTGCTAAAAGATCAGTTAAAGCATCTTTGGCTGAAACATATGAAGAGGCTGAGAAGATAGACATTGAGCTAGAAAACATAAACAAGTATCTAGGGGAGACAGAAACAAAGACTTTCAGAAATAGGAAAACCATGTCATTAACCAGACCTAAGGATGAACGATCAAATGAATTGGAAGGAGTAGCTAAGATGGTCCAGAAGTTGTCCAATAAGATTGTTGACATGGAAAAAGAGAAGGAGGCCAAGAAGAAATTTAAGCCTTATTATCAGAGGAAAGATGAAAGTAGTTCCTTCCAACCACCTACACACAGTCCTTTTGTTATGAATCTCATTGAAGTCGAGATGGAAAATTTCCTTATGTTCCATAAACAACCTCACTCCGAAAAGAATTTCCCACAGTGGATTAATTCCATGACGTTGGTCATGAATCAATTACTTGACTCTAAATTGACAGAACCTGAGGTTGAAGATGAAAAGATTCATGAATCAGAGGAGGCACTGGAAGAAACTACTGTGGTCCTGTGGGATTGTGCACCTATGCTTGGTTTGGAAGAAGAAGAACCTAATGAACAGATACAACTTTCAAATGTTAATATCACAACCAAGAGCAAGGGTCCAATAATTGAAGATAACACACTACTGCCCAAGATTAAAAGAATTCAGGAAAACTTGAAGAAATTCAGAAGTAACACTCGGGCCCAACTCATACCTATTTAGTCATAACCAAGAATAATAGTCCAACTGTTAGTAAGCCCGTAAATGATACTGAAATAAAAGTAGAAGGTGTGAAGAAAAACTCAACAGACTGTGAGATGGGGTACGATATAATAGAATACATCAAGAAGACCAAAGCTAATATTTCTTTGTTTGAGATGTGTAGTTTACCTCAGCAAAAGAAGAAACTTTTGAAAGCATTAAACCCACCAACCAGTAAACCCCAAGAAAAATTTCAGTTGAAAGAAGAAATCAGCACGGCTAGTATTGGTGGGAAGTCCAAATCCAGAACGTTACCTTTTCTGCTCACATTTGAAATTTTCAATCATAATGTGCACAACTGTTTGGTTGATTCGGGAGCATCTGCTAATGTTATGTCTTTGTCAGTGTGTAAAAGGATAAATGGCCAACCCAATCCATCTGATGGAAAGATAATATAGTTGGACAAAACGACTATGAAAGTGGTAGGAGAAATGGGAGATGTGCTTATACGTTTATCTACAGATGAGAGAGTGTGTCAGTTCATAGACATCATGGTGGTTGACATACCAGAATATTATGGATTAATATTGAGCCGAGACTGGTCTGCAAAATTAGATGGATATTTTGCAACTGATTGGTCTCACTTATAGTTACCCTATCAAGGATGTCAAAATCAGATTAAAGTGATGAGAGTTGCATATGAGACAGAATGTGACTCAATTAGAAGGAAAGAATGAGCCAGTAAATTTTTCACACCCGATGTTGGGAAATTATTTCATTGAGCTAGAACTGAAAAATTACCAAGCTGAAGAAGCTGATAATGGATTAGATACACAGCCCGATATCCTTCGGTTTTCGCGGGATGATAAAGTTGACTGTAACATAGTTAGTCTAGTTTCAGATGTAGAAAGTAGAAATAGTTCAATAGTTTTAGTACATAACGTTTGGGTTCTGTATTTTGACGGTTCAAAAACACAGAAAGGATCAGGAGTTGGCTGTATCCTGATGGATCCATAAAAAAATAAACATTTTCTTTCATGTAGATTAGAATTTGAATGTACAAATAATACAGCCGAATACGAAGCATTAATACAAGGATTAAAAAATGCAATTGAGTTCAAGGTTAAGAATTTAAAATTCTATCGAGATTCTGAGATTATTGTCAAACAAGTACAAAATACAATCCATTGTTTATATCCACATCTAAAAGTTTACCAAATCAAGTCTGGTATTTTCTAGTGAATTTCGATGCATTTAATATAATTTCGATTCCTAGGCTGAAGAATGCAGTGGTTGATTTATTAGCTACATCAGCCTCCAGGCTTGTTCCAACTAATAATTGATGTTCTATTGAATTAATTTTCAGGCCTGTTGTACCGGATAATATCATGAATATAAGAGTGTTCGATGATGACCCGCAGATCCTAGAATTTATGACAAATAATGAGAATTTCAAGGGAGCAGTAATCGATGAAGAAGAATATCAAGCGAACCTTCGAAGTGGAAACTTTATACCCAAAGGAGTTAGAACATTGGAAGGAATGTTTGATTTGAATAACAAGTTTAGAAGGCCAGCTAATGTTAAAACACACAGCTCATCTATGCAATTTGAGATGGTAAATTTGGGATCAGAAGCTGAGCCTAAATACATAAACTTAGGAAAGTGTTGTTCACCTAGAGAAAGGCATAAATTAATAAACTTGTTTAAATAGTATAAAGACATTTTTTCCTGGACATATCAAGATCTAAAGACATATGACACTCGAATTATATAGCATGTTGTTATGATCAAAGCAGGGGTCAAGCCATTCCAACAACCATTAAGAAAGATGCATCTGAAGCTAGAACCTTTGATCCAAAGTGAAGTGAAGAAAATGCTTGATGCAAGAATCATATTTAAAGTCAGACATTCGGAATGGGTTTCGAACTTATTACCAGTGAGGAAAAATTCAGGAGAAATTAGACTTTGTGTTGATTTTAGAAACCTGAATCGTGCCTCAGATAAAGATAACTATCCAGTCCTGCCCTTGGAACAAATATTGTAGATGGTCTCAGACTCGGAATTATTTTCTCTACTAGATGGTTTCTCAGGCTACAACCAATTGTTGGTAGTAGAAGAAGACAGATTGAAGACTACATTTAGAACTCAGTGGGGGACTTTCGCGTATAGAAGGATGCCCTTTGGACTTATCAATGCTGGAGCAAATTTCCAGAGGGCCATGGATATAGCTTTCCGCGGGATAATTGGACGAAGTGTAGTAGTGTATTTGGACGATGTTATAGTTATTCCAAGAAAAGAGAAGAACACTTGTTTCATTTAAAACAAATTTTTGAATGCTGTAGGAAATACGGTATTTCTTTAAATCCAAAGAAAAGTATGTTTGTTGTATTAGAAGGAAAGCTTTTGGGTCATGTAATTTCTAAGAAAGGGATCTCAATAGACCCAAAAAGGATCAAAGCTATAGCACAGATCCCTTTTCCCCAAAACAAGAAAGGAATGCAATCATTTATGGGGACCATTAACTTCGTGCAGAGTTTTGTGCCCAATTTTGCTCAAATAGTCAAACCTCTTCAACAAATAATTAAGCAAAGTGCTCGGTTTAAATATACAGAATTAGAGAAAGGTGCATTCGACAAAATCAAAGCAGTAATAGCTCAAGAACCCTCTCTCAAAATTCCAAATTTCAAAAAATATTTCATCTTATACACTTTTGCTTCAGACAACCCGTTAGCAGCAGTGCTTACACAGAAAGAAGAAGGGGGAGACGAGTACCCTATATCATTCATGAGCAATGGACTACAAGGTGCCGAGTTGAATTACCCCGCTGTTGATAAACAAGCATATGCGGTATTCAACGTGGTAAAGAAATTCAGGCCATATATACTAAAGAATAGAACCAAAGTTATTGTACCTCACCTGGCAATCTAGAATATTTTTCTACAGAAAGAGTTGGGAGAAAGAAGAGGAAACTGGGTCACAGTGTTGCAGGGGTAGGACTTGGAATTTAAACCATCAACCATCATCAAAGGGAAAGGACTCTGCAAATTAATGACTAAAAGTTAGGAAAATGAAGATAATGATTGGAAGAATGAGGATAAGCTGCACATGGTGGATGTATGCCCCTTATTTATAGCTCCAAAATCTTAGTATAGATATTTAGTGCACTATCTCCGACAAGGTTATCTGCCTGAACATTGGAATTCCAAGCAGAGAAGGGCCTTGTGCTTAAATTTTGCATCTTACCAAATAATTGATGTAGTGCTATTCATAAAAAATTATGATGGAGTTTTCCTCAGGTGTTTAGAACGAGAAGATGCAGCCAAAGTAGTTAAAGAATTGCATGATGGCCCTGTTGGAGGTCATTTTTCAGGAGATACTATAGCTCATAATATTTTAAGAGCTGGATACTATTGCCCAATGTTGTTCAAATATGCTCACGCCTATGTCAAAAAATGTGATACTTTACAATGGAGTGGTGGGAGACAAGCGAAAGCAGTCGGGCCATTAAAACTAGTTATTATTTTTGAACCATTCGAGAAATGGGGGATTGATATTATTGGAGATATTAATCCCAATTCCTCATTACAACACAAATATATCCTCACGACAATAGATTACTTTACCAAATGGGTGGAATTCATTCCTCTACGGAAAGTAAATGAAGATGCAGTTATGTATTTCTTGCAATATCACATCATGACCAGGTTTGGGGTTCCAATTTCCCTGGTTTTTTATAATGCATCTTATTTTTCATTTATTAGACTGACTGCATTTGCAAATGAGAAAGGGATTAAGTTACATTATTTAGCTAACTACTATCCACAAGGTAATGGGTTAGCCGAATCTAAAAATCAAAATCTCATTAGGATTTTAAAGAAAATAGACATAGAGAATCAAAGAAACTGGCACATCGCTCTTCCAAATGCACTTTGGGCTGATCAAGTCACACCTAAGAACTCCTTAGGTGTGTCACCCTACACCTTAGTCTATGGAAAGGAAGTAATTCTGCCTCCTAATATTTTGTTTCCTTCCTCTCAACTAGCCCAAGCTTCTAGAGGATCCAATAGTGAAGTCTTACAAGTCCAAATCAACACTCTACTGAAATTAGAAGAGTCTGGAGCCAAGTCCAAGGAGAGGTTTAAGCATCAACAAGATATTGTGAAAAGATGGTTTGACAAGCATAAGTCCGGAAAGAAGGAGCTTGAAGTAGGTGATTTGGTTCTGAAGTGGGATCACCTACATGATGAAAAAGGTAAACAGACTAACTTTCAACATTTATGGATAGGCCCTTTCCACATCGCAGAAAAGTTAGGCCCCTTGACATACAAGTTACAGGATTTGCAGGGGTGGGAAGAGAACCTTCCAGTAAATGGTTTGTTTCTCAAACCTTATTTTTCTTAATGCTCTTGATTTATTTTCTGTACATAAATAAATCTTTTGATTTTTGTTTTTTCTTTGTAGTTAGTTTTCTTTATTTGCATTTTTTTTCTTAGAGTTTGATTTACCTCAGTTTGTTTATTTTCTTTATTTTTTTAGTTTTTTCAAATAAACCAGCACAACCTGTGGACTTTTGGGGAACATTGGAATTTCGGGAAATCTGCAATATTTTGATTTAAAAGTTGTTTATTAAATATGCATGTATCATCATTCAGATTATTTATGGATTCTTTAAAAGTCTATTTTTCCAGAGATCTGTGTTCACCAGCCAGTCGCCAATTGTTGTTACTGCAACTATCCCAAAAAAAAATTATATTTTTTAGGACCCCCTTGAAAATCTTAGTTTTACCTCTTAGGCACTTTGAGTTTTGAAATTCAGCCTTATGATTCCTTTCTATCATGGAAAAGTTCCAAAGTTTCTTTTCTTTCACTAAGGCAGAAATGGTTTTATGATCCGCTATGGTAGATGATCTGTCAAATTTTGAGCCGCTACGGCGGGCAAAATCTTTAGTTTCAAGTTGCAATTGTGGGTGACCTTTTGATATTGAAGATCGGAAAGACTTCCAATTTTTTTTGGTGCCCGCTACAACGAAGGGTTCTTGAATTTCGAGCTGCTACGACGGAATTTTTTTTATTTTTAGTCGCAACACCGAATGCATTTTATCTTTGGGTGACCTTCCATTTTCTTTTCCGCGACAGTGGGTGACTTTTGATTCGTTATTCAGAAAGGCTTCCAATATTTTCGGTCGCAACGACGAATTTTCGTCAGTTTCGGAACCGCTACGGTGGCTGGCTTTTATCTTTTTCTTTCGCTTATTTTGTATGAGAGCCTGGCTACAACGACAATCGTTTTATTTTTCTCCTAGCCACAACGATGGGTGGGATATCATTTTGAAGATTGGAGCTCCTTCTGATTTGTTGCACATGCTTTGCTGGAATATTTTTGCCACCTTGCCGCAACGAAGGGTGTAGTTTCTCCAATCGTCTGATCCTCACCAATACGCTTCGACGGAAGGATTTTTATTACTAAGCCGCTACGACAGCATCCTTCTTGATTTGTTGCCCGATACATTTTGACCGTCGAGACGCAGCGTAAATTGGTAATGTTTCAAGTTTAAGTCGGTGTTGCGGCTTGTTTGTGCTAGAAATTGTTCCTAGACTACCACAATCACAAGCTAACATAATCTCAAAAAGAAAACAGAATGAAATTGGTTTTTGTTAGCCGAAAATACACACCTCCTACGGACAAGAGTTGGTTCCCTAGTCTGAATGGTTCAGATCTAAAACAAAACACAAACATAGAATGCTAGACTCTCCCTAGATCTGGTTAATCACTTGAATGGAATGCCATGATGCTTCTCTCAAAGGTTTTCCTCGCTATCCTCGCATAAGAACCTATGAAAGATGGAAAACAACAAGAGAAACATGATAGCATACAATATAATCAACTAGATCAATGCTCATGACCAAGGAATCAAGCAATATAAACATATGAAACAGTAAATATGGGAAAGAAAAGACATTCTTTATTAATAAATGATTGGAGAGACTACAACCTTCATTCCTTGGTGATGAGAGTTCCTTCCAATGGATCCTTGCCTCTAACTTCACCTTGCCTCCAAAGACTGAAGAATGATTTTGACAAAGTTTGGGTATGCAACACAATTCTTCCTCCTTTTGCCAATGGGGGGTGAGCCAGTATTTAAAGGCATGGGAGGATAGGTATGGTTGAGGATCTAATGGGTGAGGTGGATATTAGATCCAAAAAGGGAGGATATCGAGCTCCAGCTGGTCCTAAACCATAGGGATGAGGCTCCATGGAGGTCAGCTTCAAGAATCCTCTCGAAGCTTCTCTTTTTTTCCTTCAAAACTCAAGCACCGCTCTTCCAATGAAGCGAACAGGCGGTGCTAAGGGGGAACAACTTCTTGCAATAAGGGAAAGAGTGGTGGCATCACTTCTTGCTCATGTATCAGGAGTGGTGTTGGATCTTTGCTTCTTGGGTAACGCTTTTTGCCAATGGGGAAAGAACATTACCAGCTCAAAAGAGGGAAAATTGCAAGGGGTTAATTTATTCCTTCATTTCTTTAGGGAAAACTTTGAGGAATTGGAGTAGACAAGGGGATACCTATCTCATAACATGAGGGTGACGAGATTTCGGTATAACAGAGATTCCCCCCAAAGTATAATGGCTAGAGGGAAATGATAGGCAATATACTTTGAAATAACAAGGTATAGTGTCAAGGCAAAGGTCCAAAGGTCGGAACTTCTCAAACATCACCAACTTTCTACAACACATTTTGATACATGTCCCAAATGACTCACAACATGGCTGCCGACCAATACAACGTAGATCCATGTCAGATACAAAAAAGTCATGGCTACTAAAATACAGCGTAGATCCATGAAAAGAAGACTCAAATTTGGACATATCAAACAGACATACAATGTAGATCTATATCATACAAATACAAATCTGACCACAACCATGAACATACAAATGTGGATCCATGCTAGGACTCATACAAATACTCCATCACAACCTGGGGAAATCAATGAGTGCTTAACAAATACCCAGGGTCTTCGTCTCATCTTCCACAAAGTACGATTATGTCCATGTGATTACAATGATCTAAAGTTGAACATGGTAGAAACCACCTGATTACCGGTCAATGATGTGAACCATTAACAAGTGCGAGGGAGATCACCATTAATGTCAATGATTCCCAAGGTACCCTAGTACAATCTCCTAAGTGTGAATAGATGATCTGAGGTTGAACACTTAGTTGAATCTTTCAATCAAAGTTCGATGATGTGAACCTATGTCGAAAGCGAGAGAATCTGTCGTTAAGGCATACAGATATCAAGGTACTAAACTTGTTTCTAAGAATAATTCCCAGATGATGAGCTGATGTCAATAGGAATAGTCTCGTCGAAAGAGGGCCATGATGAACCCACATCGACGACACGAAACTCAGAACACAATTCTGGAATTTTAAGTATGATGTAAACATAGGACTGACTCAAAATTAACTGACTCAAAACAGTTGTTTAACTGTAGGTGTAAAATCTCAACATGACTTCCCTTTGAACATCAGGCGGCACGACCGAAGACTTGGCAGCATTGACTTGACGAGGCGAAACACAATGCAACAATGGACATGACTCAAAGGAGTAACATGACTCATGAAAGTGGATCGACTCAGAGACAAGAAGAACACCTAATTGACTAAATGAAATGTAGAAAAGTGCCATGTTCAAAGGTAACTAACAACTACCATTATTGCAAAATGTTTTCCCTTTCCCTTAATTTCCCCATCATGATTGATGAGTGCCTCTTTTCATTTTTACGAGTTCAAAGAGGGTAACAAACACTCATTGTATCTCATCAAGTGATGAGTCCAAACTCATATGTTTTACGAACCTGAGAAAGGAGGGGTTCGTTCCCAAAAAAGGGTCTTTCAATGTTTAATTTAACAATTCCAATGAAAGAAAACTCAGTGTAGTTCATGTCTAGAGAGTCTGAACAAACTAAAGAAAACTCCAAAGGGTCCTTTTTCGTATCATTTAGTCCCTAAGGCCAGAAAAAGTATAAAATAATACCTTAGAGAACTCTTCCAGTCATGATTGGCCGGAGTGTTCCTTTTTTGTAAATAGTCCATCCGAACCAAAAAAGAGATAACCTACCATCAGAGAGACGACTCTTCAAATACTTTTACGAGTATGAATAAGACAAGTACTTGACTATCTTTTCACATTTTAAGAGTCTAAAAAGAGCTTAAAGAGGAATCTATTAACCTTTTTCATGTTTGAATCCAACTCAAAAATTAATAAACCAAGCTCAAACCACTTTTCATGTTTTAACCAGAGCACGAAAAATGAAATGTAATATCAACACCATCTTACTGTTTTTAACGAGCTCAAAGATTAGTTGAAAGAATGCTCGAAGATTGGTTTCATTTTTACGCAAGCTCAAAACCAATGGGCAAACTATGCTTGAAAAATTCCCATTAACATGATATACAGAGGTTGGAAGCTTTCCCCCAACATGATTTCTAGCAAAGCTTATCCCTAGCATGGTTTCTAGGGGCTCGACATGCCCCCCAAGCTTCATTTCGTCTGACTATTCTTCTTCCATACCCAACCTAAAAACCTGGTTACTAATATGATAATGTTCACTAGGGGGTTAGGAAGAACGAGAATCAGGCAGGTGAAAAGAAGGTTCAAGTTCTAACACTAAAGGGAAGACTTGACTCAAGGAAAGGAAATCTATTTCATTTTTACACAAGCTTGAAACAGAAGGTAACTATGCTTGGAACATGGTTTCATTTTTATGCAAGCTTGAAACCAAAAGGTAAACTATGCTTAAGGAAACCTACTTCATTTTTTAATGAGCTTGAAATACAAAATGAACTATGCTCAGGAATGGTATCATTTTTATGCAAGCTTGAAACCAAAAGGTAAACTATGCTTGAGGAGATCCATTTCATTTTTTAATGAGCTTGACATAGAATGGGAACTTTGCTCAGGAATGGTTTCATTTTTATGCAAGCTTGAAACCAAAAGGTAAACTATGATTGAGGAGATCCATTTCATTTTTTAACGAGCTTGACATAGAATGGGAACTTTTCTCATAGGCATCTGTTTCATTTTTTAATGAGCTTGACATAGAAAAATAACTATGCCTACAGACATCTATTTCATTTTTTAACGAGCTTGATATAGAATGGGAATTATTCTCACAGGCATCTATTTCATTTTTTAACAAGCTTGACACAGAATGGGAACTATGCTCACCAACCTGTTTCATTTTTTAATGAGCTTGACACAGAATAAGAACTATGCTCACCAACCTATTTCATTTTTTAATGAGCTTGACATAGAATAAGAACTATGCTCGTGAACCTGCTCTTACCCAACATGATATCCAGAGGTCGGTAGGTTGCACCCATTTCATAAAAGCTAGCGGCTTAGCTCCATTATGATGTCCATAGACTAGAGCCATGCCCCCCATTTTACCTATGATGGGAAGAAGCTAACTAGAATAAGGGGAAGGAACCACAAGAACATGCGACACATTCAGGGTAGTCTGATTACTAGGAGTCACACGATGGTCGGGTGTAACAAAAGAAAGCTAATCAATGGTCACAATATTCCCATCACGGGGAAAATGAATAACTCTAAAGAGTGTGGACACTACAGCCTTCATGGCGTAAACATAATCATGTCCAAGGAGCATATTGAAATCTAAAGGACCTTGGACCACCATAACATCAATACAGATAGTTTTCCCTCCTAATGTAATAGGCAAATAAGGAAGGGTCCCTAAAGGTGCAGTAGGTCTTCGATTAAAAGCCAGTATCTGATCGGTGGCTGGCACAATCTAAGAAGAACCTAAAGCTTTCCAAGCAGTTGAAAATAGAATACTAACAGAAGCCCCTTCGTCAACAATAGTGCGAAGTATCCTCCTAGCAATGACATTCACAACTATCTGGAAAGGAACCCTCGAATGAAGACGATACTCGGTTAGGTTACTCCATTCAAAGGAAATAAACTCACTACTTGGAGAGGGTTCTATCGAAATAGACAAAATTTCCTCTTGTTGAGAACTATCAGAACGAAGCATGAAAACTTCAGCATGTTTCAGTTCATTCTCTACTGGAAGAGAAGAACAAGATGAAGATTTAGTCAAAGAGACTACTTCAGTCTTAACACTCTCTGATGAAATATTGGGATCGGGTGGAGATGACATCAACTTGACCACTTTAACTTCACTCTTCAAAGGAAGAATGGGATCAATCACGAATGAATCCGGATTAACCACTTGGAATTCACTCTTAGAAGGAAAATTTGGATCAACCTTGGATGAAACCGAATCAACCACTTTAACTTCACCCTTCAAAGGAAGAGTGGGATCAACTACAGATGAAACCGAATTGACCACTTCAACTTTACTCTTCAAAGGAAGAGTGGGATCAACTAAGGTTAGAACTGGATCGAACACTTTATCAACCAATGGGATGTCAAGTGACAACTTACGATAACATGTTGGAAGCTGTTGACAAGAAATAGTAATATCTTCCAACAACTTAGAAACTTCATCCATGTGAGGACAAAGGTAAGTAAAGTGCATCTCCTTACAAAGCAAGCAAGCATTTCTGACTTTACCCTTCCGACTCTTAACCACAGAGTCACTGGTTGAGGGGGGATCATCAGCATGATGACTAGAGGTTGATGACATATCTTTCCGGGAAACCTTAGACCACTCTTCTAAAACTACGACCAAACCATGACAATATTTTAGAAGGTGAACACCCTTGCAAATCCTACAAGGGAATTTGGTCTTACGTTATCTTGGGGTGTGCAGATCAACACTCTCCGCACTGGGAGGAGTGATTGGTTGAGACTTGGCTTTTTGTTTGTTTTTCTTCTTCTTAATCTTCCTTTTCTTCTTCTTCTTATCCACCTGACTACTAGCAATACAACTTTCAACAGGAGAAGAGGGAGAAATGGGAGAAGACACATTTGGTGAAGAAGAAGAGGGATCAACATGAGGTTGATGCTCTTGCGATGAAGGATTAGGATCAGAAGAGATTGGTGTACATGGTATAAATGGACTGGAGAATAACCAAACAGGTAATCCAACAGTCAATCTAGGCAGGCTTAACGTAGCCATGAGAGGATAACCAACCTCCCCATATGAAGGGAACACAAAAGACATGCTTGGTAAATGAGTATCTTGGTTGGTAGTCCTGGAAGGTGAAGCCATAACTATGTAACAAAACTATCTCTCTCTTCTAAAAAATCATAACTATATAGACAACAAGAGCTACTCAAACTAAAGAAGCAAGCAAAATATGTGAGAGGAGTGGATTAAAGGTCTGGAACCTCACGGGACAGGCCAAAAGGATAACTCATATGGTTTGAGGATTCCTAAAAGGGTCTTCCGATATAAGCAAGGTATGTGGGAGCTCAAATCGATAGTATTGTTGTCTAATGCACAAATATTCGCAAGGGCCCTTCCGATATACAATCGAGTACATGAATTACCTTTCTATATACCTCAAGGGTACGTGAAAGGTTGTTCGATATACCGACGGTACGTGGAAGAACCGTGTGTGTCCCGGGTTGTAGACTTCAAGGATAATTTTAGGGGCGAATTTTAGCCCAGTGGGCTATTTTTCGATGTTTTTCTCCCAAAAAAAATTCGCCATTTTGTATTTTTTGAAGCCCTATTTCGCCCAATTTTGGTGGGGTAAAAAATTTTCACCCTAAAAATCGCCAAATTATTATATAAACGATATAAAAACCTTGGAAATTAAAATATTTTTTGAAAAATATCGCCAATCATTTTATAGTTGGCGTTTTAAGAATTGGTAATATTCGTCAACATTTATACACTTTTAAATAAGTATGGTTCCTTAAAATCATCCTGGTTGTAGTGCAGACAAATTAACAACAACTCCTACATTTTACGATGCCAGAACACGTCTCTAACATATCACACAAATTGCTAAAAAATTTAAACCTAAGCTAGCGCTTAATTTTATCTTGAACGGTTAGGTGGATGCATGAGGTGAGGACATCAAAAATAAAACCATGCAGTATGATTGTGCAAAATTTTCACTTTCACTTTAAAGGTATTCCCTACTTCTTAAGGAAGGGAGAGAGAGGTTAAATTCATTTGAAACATAGAATAAATCCCATAGACAATTAAAACAAACCACTTATATGATCCGTTCCTAATTGAAACAAACAAAATATTCTCTTTTGAACTGAAAACAAAGTGAGATCTCTAACGAAAAGCATGAAAAGATCGTTACAACTTTATACAAAAGTGTTCATATTTTTCAACTAAAGTGAGAATGAACTAAAAGAAACATTCTACAATAACTCTTATATGGATTTTGTTACAATTTTTGAAAAAGAAAAAACCATACAAAAATCATGTATAACATATGAAGAAAAACTGGAATGAATCTTTTCTTGTTCTATCAAAGAAGACATAAATCATAGATCTAACAAAATCAAGTTTTATTCAAAGCCAACTATGAAGCTTTAAAAGACCAACATCAATCAAGATTCTTGAAAATATGTATGAATTCATACCCACTCAAGGGGGGTCCGGGGGGGGGGGTCCCCCCCCCCCACCCCCCTCCCCCCCGGCCTAAGGGTTCTTTAGGGGTTCGGGGGCGTGAGCCCTTGAGAAAAAAAAATTGGCTCGTTTTTTTTCCAATTTTTTTTATTTTTGATTAGGTTTTCTGCTCAAAAATGAATTGCAGAGTTCAAAACACAACTGTGAGGCTAAAGCATGCATCTTAGATACCAAAAGAAGCATTTAAGAATCAAATACCAAACAACGATAAGAGGAATACCTGGCACCACTTATGCAGGTGTTGAACAGGGTGTTACCATCTTGAGCACCACTTCTTGTACACAGAAACAGAGCGGTGGCACCGCTTCTATAGGTTCACACCAAAGCGTTACCCGAGTCCAGCACCACTTCTTGGACACAGAGAAAGGGCGGTGGCACTACTTCTTTACCACAGAGGAAGAGCGGTGACAACTCCAAAACCGCACGTATAGCACAGCTCAAGGGCGGTTCCCAAGATGACGCTTTGAAAAATAAAAAAGCAACAGAAAAGGAAGTTACAGACTGAAAAATGAACCCAAACAATCACCAGAAAACCCAGTGAACCAAAAATATGAATATCCAAAGGCAGATAGAGACAAAACAATCGAATTCAAAGAATATCTACAGATCTATGAATGGAAAATTAGATCTAGAAATTGAAAAAGAAGGTGGAGCTTTCAACTTACCAATGATCCAGAATTCGAAGTAGTCCCCAGCAGAGTCGCCAATTTTGTTAGCCAGAAATACACACCTCCTGTGGACAAGAGATGGTTCCACCGCTTCTACAAGTTCACACCAAATCATTACCCGGGTCCAGCACCACTTCTTGGACACAGAGAAAGGGTGGTGGCACTACTTCTTTACCACAAAGGAAGAGCGGTGACAGCTCCAGAACCGCACGTATAGCACAGCTCAAGGGCGGTGCCCAAGATGACGATTTGAAAAATAAAAAAAGCAACAGAAAAGGAAGTTACAGACTGAAAAATGAACCCAAACAATCACCAGAAAACCCAGTGAACCAAAAATATGAATATCCAAAGGCAGATAGAGACAAAACAATCAAATTCAAAGAATATCTACAGATCTATGAATGGAAAATTAGATCTAGAAATTGAAAAAGAAGGTGGAGCTTTCAACTTACCAATGATCCAGAATTCGAAGTAGTCCCCAGCAGAGTCACCAATTTTGTTAGCCAGAAATACACACCTCCTGCGGACAAGAGATGGTTCCCTAGTATGAATGGTTCAGATCTAGAACAAAACATAAACATGAAATGCTAGACTCTCCCTACATCTGGTTAATCACTTGAATGGAATGCCATGATGCTTCTCTCAAAGGTTGTCCTTGCTATCCTTCAAGCTTACTACAGAAGAACCTGTAAAAGATGGAAGACAACAAAGAAAACATGATAGCATACAATATAATCAACTAGATCTATGCTTGTGACCAAGGAATCAAACAATACATACATATGCAACAGTGAATATGGGAAAGAAAAGACATTCTTTATTAATAAATGATTGTAGAGACTACAACCTTCATGCCTTGGTGTTGAGAGTTCCTTCCAATGGCTCCTTACCTCTAACTTCACCTTGCCTCCAAAGACTCAAGAATGATGTTGACAGAGTTCGGGTATGCAACACAATTCTTCCTCCTTTTTCCCATGGGGGGTGAGCCAGTATTTAAAGGCATGGGAGGATAGGTATGGTTGAGGATATCATGGGTGAGGTGGAGATTAGATCCTAAAAGGGAGGATCTGGGGCTCCAACTGGTCCTAAACCACAGGGATGAGGCTGCACGGAGGTTAGCTTCGAGAATCCTCTTGAAGCTTCTCTTTTTTCTTTCAAAACTCGAGCACCGCTCTTACAATGAAGAAAATGGGTGGTGCTAAGGGGGAATTGCTTCTTGTAGTAAGGGAAAGAGCGGTGGCACCACTTCTTGCTCATGTATCAGGAGTGGTGCTGGCTCTTTTCTTCTTGGGTAACGCTTTTTGTGAATGGGGAAAGAGCGTTACTAGCTTAAAAGATGGAAAATCACAAGGGGTTAATTTATTCCTTCATTTCTCTAGGGAAAACTTTGAGGGATTGGAGCAGAGAAGGGGATACCTATCTCATAACATGAGGGTGACAAGGTTTTTAATGGTTTTAGTTAAAAACTTTATCAACAAGGAGGTAAAACATAAACAAGCTAACACAAAAATAAATCATGAACAAGTTTGAAAAACTGGGGATCAAACACATCTGAATAAACCATAAACACTACACATAATAATACTGATTACATCCACAAAATACAAGCATTTGCATGAGTAAAACCTTTAAACAAGAAATGAAGTTGTATGTTGAGTAATCAATAGATCAAAAATGAAACCAGAATAGCAGGTAAAATGGCTTATCAGTGTGTATATAATCAATAACAGTCATCAAACTTACATAAGAGCTATCAGTCTTAGCTTGAGATACCACAACTTAAAAGCCGCTCCTTGAGTCAAAATTCGAACCCTAAAACTGTTTGTTTGTCTTCATTTTATCATCAAAAAGGTAGATTAGTTCCATAACTACCCTCTAGGTCTATTCTGAGATAGTTACAATAAGTATTTACAAACTAATTTCAAAACCATAAATACTAATTAACCGAAAATAGCAAATCGGATTTGGGGAAATTTGGCGAATTTATGAAAATTTATGTCTCAAAGACACCTCCATATCTCTCGATCCAGGACACCTATGCAAAACATGAGCGAGGTTTTTCTACATGCGACGGTTATGAACAAACACCTCTCTTGGTTTTTAAAAATTCCCCTTAAATTGATTGGAATACGTGCTGGAAATTTGTGACAAAAACAGGAAACTATTAAATATTTCAAACCCTAGAAAATAGGCCACAAAGATGAATTTGAATCTCTCAAAAGATAATATATGTTGCAAAACTGAGAGAGGTTTTTGTGAATGAGTCTGTTGTGGACAAAAATGTATTTTGGTTTTCCTGAATTTGTTTCTATCACCTCGTAATCTTCTCCCAATGATAATGACAAAAACAGGAAAAACAGAGCTACTATAGGAATCTCCTCATGAAAATATTTGACAAAGGACTAAAAAATGAGGGTTAGATCTTAAATATAAAGCTTAGAATATATTTTAATATAAGATTTTTAAGAATTTAAAGATATATAACCCCTAATAATCCAAATGAAAACTTTAAAACAAATAAAAGGAAATAAATCAAAACAGCTATAAACATAAAATCAAACAAAATGTATTTATCACTATGAAACTTCAAACCGAACCAAAAATGAAAAGTAATAGGAAATAAATCTTTGAAAAATAACACACATAGACTAGGAACAATATTCAGTCTTAACACGGCTGTATTGTGGAGTATGTGGAGCCGTTGTGTCGGGGGTTTTTGCGTGATGACTAATCGTCTCCGTCACAACGCAAAGTGTTTAGCACCAATGGTGTTTAAGGCAGGCACATACGAATTTAGTGTTTTACCTACTATGATTAAAGTTTTTCCGTTGACAGTTTCTATTTACACCCGTGAAAAGGATTTTTTTGCCAATCCTTTTTTACGGTGAAGTGTTGAATTGCTGCTATATTTTGAGCTCGTTTGATTCGTGGCAATTTTACCCCGTTGTAAATCTCGTGCGATTGGTGGAGTTAACCTGCGAATACGACGTGGCTCATCCTTACTGAGTACATTCGATTGTGCGTTCATTGCTAGTCAACGCCCACATGAGACAGTATGACAAAGAAAGGTAAAAGGAAAGCTAATATTGTTGATTATGAATCGGATGAAGAGGTAGCAGAAGCACCCACATCGAGGATAGAAATTATCTGTGAAGACACCAAGGCAGTAACTGGAGCTGAGCCTAAGTTCAAATGGGGCCAAATTTATCACTGGCTGGTAGAAAAGAAAGTTCTGGAAGCAGGTTTGGAGGATCTGACCCTGTATGATAATGTGCTAAGATCTAGGATAACCAAAGTGATTGTAAGACTTGAATTGCTCCCTTGTGCAGAATTCATTGGATGCATTCTGCCTAGGGTAGACACATCGGGGATAATAATGAATGATACTGAGAATAAAGCTTTCGCATCCTTCTCCCCTGCATTTTTATCAGCAGCTTACAACTTTCTTGAAAAGGAAGTCAGCGTGACCATAGAATGGGTGAAATGTTTGAAGTTCGATTACACTGCCAAGGCTAGGATTAACGGGAAATTTTTTAGAAACAAGCAGTCAGGAGAATACGAGATAGCTCACCTAAAAACCCCATACAAATTAATAGTGTTGTTGTTGAACAATATTTATGGCAGAGCCGATGGGAGGTTCTACAAATTTGGATGGATTACAGCGATATACCACATAGCTATGAAAGGAACAGTTTTCAACTAGATCGACATTATATCCAACAATTTGTCCACCACTATCAAGGCAACCCAGGAAGGTTTGCACCTTAGCAAATCTGAATTTTACATGCCTTCCTTTCTAGTAGACTGCATACTATACCATCATCGGTTTGAAGGAATAAATTGTACATGGAAGGGAGGGAACACCACCATATATACAGCCTACCAGATTTTGGGTCTCACAAGTATCATAATCATTATCAGGTGATCTGTGAGGAGTTCTTGATTCCCTTGTACAAGTTGATCTTTCTGGAAGAATTCCCATGCTTATCTGAAGGAGATTTAGAGTCTATTAGAGAATATGGAGATTAATTTTGCACAAAAAAAGGCACATATTTAAGGATGTATGGGGGAACAAAAGATCCCTTATTACTACATAAATACGCAATAGATTATATATCCCACAAAGAAACTTTCAGACAGCTCTTTCTTAATGGATTCGGAAGCCACCTGTTCGATTTGAAGAAGGTTGTTTACCCACCCTTACCCTTCTATGTGGGTAGTTACAAGTTTACCAAGGTCAAGAATGCCCCTGAATTTGTCAAGGAGCTTGAAAATTTTCATTTTGGGGAAAAGAATTTTCATCGAAATGACTCTCAAGGAAACATTGTTGCCTATAAGGAAACACTCAAAGTAAATTTTGAGCATACTGATTATGTAGACAAAGAATAAGAGAGGTACAGGAACATTTACAGCTTGATCGCTGTGAACAAGAAGCTGAAGCTGAAGACAGTAGCAGTTGGGGATAAAAGAAGTGGAAGTAGCACTCTAGTATCAAACAGTCAATAAGAGGAAGCTTCAAAGAAAGCTAAATAAGAGACTTCCCAAAGAATGGTAGGAGGGGCCAGAAAGCTCTTAGAAGAAGGAAAGCAGCGAGAAGAAGAAGAAGAAGCTGTCGGGGAAGAAACGAGAAATAAAGAGGAAGCCATCCAAGGTAATATTGATGAGCTAGAAAAGGACATAGCTAAAGAATCTTTGAATCCAGGACTATAAGGACAATACCTAGAAGAACATTTTTAATTTAACAATGTAAATTACAATAATATTCAAGTAAAATAATTGGTAATAAGATATCACCCGAGGAAACATGGAAAACCACAACACTATGTTTATAAGTCCATCGATCACATCAAAATGCCAATTTTTCCTCCGAAATATGAAAATATTTCCCAAGGCTATCTGTAACAAGTTCCAATGGATGATTTAAATAACAATAGTAAAATTTAAACACTGTAATTATAGAAATAATTGTTTTTAAAGTATAATCCCTTACCATTCATTTATATCCTCTCTATTTCAAGAATAATTTAATAGTCTCTATTAAACAGGACCAACCACATGAAGATGGAAGCTCTTATGGCCCCTGCCCCCCTCACATCACTCTCAATTCCCCAAACCCAATGCATATACTTGCAAATAAAAATTTAATGGAAAATCATTCATTCAATAGCTGAAAAAAATCGTTAAACCATTCATTCATTCAATAGTTGAAAAAAACATTCAGTAAGCCATCCATTCAGTTAATAGCCGATAAAACCATTCATTAAATCATTCATTAAACCAATCATTCATTAAATAGTGGAGAAAACCATGCACGACATTGTATTATAAAAAATAACTACTCAAAATTTTATTAGTCGCTTCTTTTTTACTTTTCTTCTCTTTACTAAATAAGCAAGAAACATGTCTTCTAGAATTTGTTGCTAGGTCTCCCTAGTAGATTTCTCGCCACGTGGATGTGTTGCGGAAAGGGGCTCGAAATTGCTACAATAATGTGAAAATGTTGCATTAATTTATTTATGTTTTTATAATTACAAGTATTTCATTTAAAAAAAATTACAAATGTGTTTTTTAACCTGCCATGGGCACATCATGTTCTTCATTATCATGTCAAGAATAAACTTGTACAGTGTGACCATCTGCATGCTCTGTAGTCGAAATATGGAGAAGTATAATTCATGTTCACCATCTGCAATTATCTATACAAAACAATATCATGTTAATAAATTCATTACCAGGAATCGAAGCATGATATTCGACTAGTTGGTGTACATCATCGACATTAACGGGATCATTGCTTTCCTGCTCAAAACAAAATAAATATTTTATGTAAAATGTTTATAACTAATGGATTGCATGACAATTAATAAATTTTCATTAAACTATATAATTTTTATATACCTGTGCACTAGATGGATCACCAGAAGACCGTGTATTCCCAAACAAGATTTTTTGACATTTAACAACAGCTTCAAAGCCATGTTGGAATCCAACATTCAAGTATTCTTGAGTGGGAACTTCTTTGAATAGGTCATCCTGCATATTTTCATAACGTCATTAATTTTACATTTTGCAATGGAATAAAACGAAAATAATTTTCTATTTATTATTTGGATGCAATATCGGGTATTCGATACTTACAAATCATGCTACCAAATTTGAATAACCACCAGGACCAAGATTTTGTGGACCAATTTTATCCAGTCTTGTCTTTGTGGCCTTTGATGTGTCTTATAGCCTAATCAAGTGTTGAATTGCGTTACTCATCGTGTTCCAAATTCGATATAAAAATAAATAATAATAAGGCTTACCATTACATTTTGGAATGTATTGCATACCTCCCTGTTCCTAGTGGTACCTTTCCTGGTTTTCTCAGAGCCCTCTGTTTTCCATCTTCCACTAGAGATTTCCACTCCGCGCTCATACCTAGGGCTCTTTTCTAGGTGAACCCTATATTTGTCTCAGATAGACTTCATATGTTGTCCAACCTTCTTTAGGACTTTCGTTGTATCGATGGTATCTTTTCCGAACATGCCAACCAACCAATTAGTCAGCTCATCCTTTAAATGTTTTGTCTATCTATCCCACCTTGTGCGGATGTTGGGACCGAAGATCTCTAAGGTCAAATAATTTACACTTTTATAAAATACATCGTTTCCTTCAAAACAATCATGCCATCATTAGTTTTTTTTTAAATATCGATATATTAAAAACAAATTATAAAAACTAAATTGAACAATCTATAATTACCGAGAATATTCTCTATCTTTATTGGAACGAGTTCCTCGTTCATTAAAAATTATGTCATTATTGAACCTGTGCTAGTGATACAAGAAGATCCAGGAAATGTTGCTTCAACGTCAGCATTAGTTTCAGACCCTGCCTCCACCCCTTCTTCTGAATGATCTGTTGTGTGTCAGTCAGCATCAGGTGCACCCTCTGCTGGCCTCGGGGGTGTCGTAGAACGTGTTTCTGACTATTCAGTTGACAACATGAGTGCAATATGTGGTGTACATGGAGTGGTTTGCTCACTAGGACCAACACCGCCTTCACCACTAGTGTGTGGTCACAGAATTTCCTGTAAATACAAACCATTCAATTATAAGTGCACTATCATGTAAAATTAAAAATTATAAATTTCTAAATGAATTCATATTATGATTCCGCGACTTACTTTCAAATCCTGATATCTCTAGATCAACACTTCAACATTTTCTTTGATCTCGTATGTCTGCGGAATTATGAATTCCAAATGAAGCATATCTGCATGAATTTTTTTCAAGGTATTCTCTAGCACCTTCACCGGGTCTATAGAATAACCAATGTCAGCATCATTCAAAAACTCGTTGAAATCAAAATCTATGGATTGTTGTGTTTTTGTTTCATAAACCGAATCATTTGTCTGCAACAAAAATATATAAAACATTGTTTAATTGTTGAAGCAATAGTTTGAGCAAAAAATTATATTAACAAAAAATATCTATCATGATAGATTCCTAGAATTACATCTAGGTTTACCTGATTCCTAAATGATGGTGTGGTCTGATCAACAGCTGGGGACTTTCCTCGATCATCCACCTACAAAAAAATTAGACAACGTTATCATAATGAACGCAATTATAAAAACAAAAAAATACATAACAAAATAAACATTATGCTACATTTTATAGATATGTACAATTTTGAAGTATTTAAATTGTAGAATTACATTCAGGTTTATCTGTTGCCCCGATGCTGCAGTCGTCTGATGAACAACTGAGTTGCTTCCCCGATCAACACTCTGCATGAAATATAGACAAGATTATATAAACCAAACTAATATACTATTGAAAAAACATAACAACATGATTGTTTGTACATATTAATTTTTTACCATGGCATCGATGTATGCCTATCGCCTCTAGGCAGGTCTAGTAACATCTATTGTGAGGGAGTTTCCCCTAATAGAACCCTCCATCTAAAACATACTAAGAATTACCTAACAAAACCAAAATACTCACTAAAACAATTTAATAACATAAAACTTTGATGTATACATGTTGCCTCGAGGATGGTGTACTCCTCTCACTCGTTGTTGGGGTGATGCGCCCTCGATCACCCCCCTTCGAAGTCAACATAGGAGATTTAATAAAAAAATTATAATTATTTGCTAATGAAAAATCCTAAAGATGTTAAAATAATTAATAAAAAGTTGGGTAAATTGTTGTATGTACCACATCCATAATAACTGTGTTTGTATCTACTTGATTCAAATTGTAATTAATCTCTTTCCCAGCAGCTATTGATTTAATGGCACATACAAAGACACGGTTTCCTTCACACCCCTAAAATATGCAGTTGGGTTCCTTAAGTGTAGACCCTAGTTTTGTACTTTCTATAAACCCCGCAATATTCACAATTGACTTTGGCCTTTTGTCAATGTACAACGTTGCTCCTTTATTTTAGTCTTTATCTTTCAGTTGTAAATAATTTGCTGACAACCCATATTTACGAATACTCCGTGTATATTGGACCAAGCACATCCAATCATTAGAGTTGTAAGAGGTTCCAACATACTCTATCAATTTTGTACATCTGTCGTAACTGACCTTTATGCCATCCATGCAAAACAACCCCAATCCATGTAATGATGACAGTGCAATTCTATATATCCTCTCATTCACACAAAAATCAGTGTTGACTTGAGGAAGAACCCTATGTACCCATTGTTTCACTATATTTTTGTACCTTAAGGGCACCTCGATGTCTCTTATTGTCTCATCATCATAGGAACATGACCCCCCTCTTGCGAGAAAAAATTCCATGTGTTTATTGAAATTCCTTCTGATCTTCTGACATTTAGTTGATGTAGCCCTTGTAGACCTACTGGATGTCTCACTTTCCTCTAGCCTTCCTAAACTCCCCTCTCTCGAAGAAGACAGGTCTGACAAATACATGTTTGGTTGTACCTGCACCATGGCCGAAAAAATCTTGGCAAATAAGAGAAAAATACCAACAAAAAATTGGATAGACTTATAAGCATGACATAATAGTGATATCATTATCTTGAATAATATCAATAATTCCCTAGTATAACAGTTCATCAAATAATCCTTTAACAAGAGATAGAGATCAAGTGGTTCCATAGATAATGCTTCATATATATAAGTCCCAGTTTACGGATCTCAATAAGACCCAGTTTATGGATCTCAATATATACAATAAGACCCAGTTTACATATCTCAATAATACCCAATTTATGAGTCTCAATATATACAATAAGACCTAGTTTACGGATCTCAATAATACCTAGTTTACGGATCTCAATATATATAATAAAATCATTTGCTAAGATTTTGTAACTTTTTTTCATAAGAAAAATAGGTGTTCCTTGATATTCAATATTGAATCAAAGGTAACTTGTAAATAGTCCTGAGAATAAGTCATTCCAGACGTGAGTGGAGATAAGTATCAACAAATTTTCCAAGGGGGGGGACGGAACCCACAATACCAAGATGAATGAAGTAGCAATACCACAGGGAGAACATAAGGATCCCAAATAGCTTATCCAAGGAGGCATCGAGGGTGGAGAAACACACCCCTAGGGGATGAAAACAAAATATATATCCCCAACTAAAACAAGAAAGATGCTAATGTATCCCATAGTCGAAAAAACCAAAAAAGACTATTCCACATAAATCAAAAATCTCTTAAAAGAGTTGTATCATGCCTTCCTCAATGATTTATCCTTCTAAAAGTTACAAGAAGGAGAAGAGGCCAGCCTTAATATTCAATGATTCCTTGGATAAATGGTTTTCACTCATATTGTGCTCCTTGTAGACATGCCTAAATTCATATAACCCAAGGATTGAAGTCGTCGGTAGTATAGCATATATGTTGGATATAATGGATATCCGACGACAATTTTCACTACATAGATATTGGAAATATGATGAAGTCTCCTTCATAGAGGTTGGAATTTCAAATATGCAACATGGACTTGCAGTTCGCCCCAACAGCTTCTTCGTGTCTTGGGGAAAATTAAATCTTGATTGGTGGCATGATATGCCACCATCTTCATTGCCGAACCATGGCCCCATTGATGAATTTTTTATTTTTAAATTACTCAACAAAAGTAGAAATTAATTATCCCAATGGTTTTTAATGTTGATTACCCACATCTCCAAACCAGATATGTACTTGCATAACTAGCACACGATGAATTCTCTTTTGGGGTTCGATACATGGATTGATATAATTTTTTTAACAAAATAATTTATCAAAAAAAAGGAAAACTACTAAAAATAACAGTTTCTCAGATATGGTGAAACTGACTCAAATAAACTCTGATTACTATGAAGAACCAACAAGACAGAGTCTAGATGGATATTACCCCTATGAAGACCCCAAACCTCTAGCTCCTAGAAATAACAATTTCTGAAATACGATGAAGATGACTCTAATAAACTTTGATTACCTTAAAGACTTGGATGCACCTGTAATAAACATGATAGTATAGATGGATCTTCCCCCTCTAGTTGTCTAGGAAATCTAGGGTTAACAATGGTGACTCAAGGGGGTGATATCCTCTTACAAGGTGTTGAGGACCATGAGGTCTCTGTAATCTAAGGATCTAAAAACTGATTCATGAAAATCTGTCTGCATCAATGTTCTTGTTATTTTGACAATGGAGTCAAATGATGGTGAATGCACTAACCAATTGGAAATAGAACCAAAGCACACATGCCCATCTGCAACTACAAGCAACAACCCACCTAATATGTACACCTCTCCTGTTGGAAAACGCACTAAAGTTGACAATTAGGAGGAAGCCACTTGGTCACATGGCAAGATTGGAGAATGTTCCATAAATCATCCTTCGCTTGAGCCAGAATACATTCAGGCCAGGAGGAAGAAAGCAATATTCTTATTGTGTTCCTTAAGCCATATTATGCGGGACTTTTGTGTCCAATGTTACTCTTCTGATTGAGCTTGCATAACCATCTTATCATTGAGTTACAATTCCTTTTTGTGAAGGGTGGGAGTGTCCATCATTCCTGTGACCATTATTTCCTCTCCAGTTGAGAAAATTACTCTCCAACTATTGCATACACCCATATACAAATTGAGCATCAATATCCATGATCATAATATTGTATTCCTGAGTAATTCCTAGCCTTGGATGGCCTATAATCTGCAATTTAAGCAATCTGGGAGTTTAAATGTGCCTAAGCATCTGAAGAGAAATATGTTTTCTGCACTAATGACGTTGTTATTACCCTTGTAGACTCCAACAGCCTTATAAAGTCATCTAGTGCAACCCATAGTAAAAATAAAGTTTCATCCACGTCCTGTACACCTTCAACAAAGATAGTATCTAAGAGAAAGCACTCGTTATTTCTGGAAACCTTAGACTTAGAGTCTAAAGAAGCTCGTATTCGTCAATTTGCATAGGAAATTTCTGCACCATTCAAGTATTTCAATGAAGGGTTTGAAAACAACAACTCAGCAAGCTACGATGAAAATGTGGATATGGGAAGCTACACTACCATTTTTATTGTTTCATGTTTTAAGATAGTATAATTCCATACTCAAGACTAGGGCAATGATATTTATGACAAGTTGAAGAACAACATAGATCAAAACAGAGGAACAAAGTTCAATATTCCTAGACATAGACTATATGTTTTTTTTCAAATTAACATCTCTGTAGGACATGTTATAAACCTTTTTAGACTCACTATGGTGCATCATGGCCTCTATGCTTGTTTTGAAACATATGGGAATTGAGTAATTTATTGTATCAACCACTTTAGCTAGACCACCAGGATTTTCTTTGTTAGATTATTACAATTATGAGGACATGTTTTCCTATATTGAGTTTATCGTTTTTTATTTATTTATTCCATTTCACCAACTTATTTCCCAATATTTTTAGTCGTCTACTTTTGAAGTATATGTAGAATATACTTGTCTTAAAGTTACTATCAAAGTCTCAAATTCACACAAGAAACCTCTTTTCCAAACAAGAAATCTCTGAAAATTTCCATCAAACATTGTCTTTAGTTGTTAGTACATTGCTTCAGGATTGTTTTAAGGCTGCTACAAGTTTGAGTTTCCACAATTTTGATACTACCATGAACATCAAAACCGCCCAGATTTGCTAATAAGGTTTATTTTCAAACCTAGAGTCCCCAAACCTGCAAGAAGAGAGGATTTGTGGTTGTTATGACCTCATGACTGTTCATATTTGATGTTTGTCACCTCCATAGGTTGTCATTGAAGTTTTAGGTCGTAAGCTATACAAAAATATACCCAAACCTGCTAACTCTCGGAGGAAGCCATAATGGCCTAGACCCACAAGGACCAATGTCATGTGATTTACTTTAAATGGATGAAAGGCTTATTTGTTACTACAAATTGATTCCATGCCATCAATCTATTTCATATCAATGGTTAGGGATCTCATGAGATTGAGGTGGATCACTTTGATACTATTGTTAGTAGCATGGAATTGTGTACAATTGAATATCTCTAGTTATTACTAGTTGGAGCCAATTCTATGTCAATATTGTTTGTATAATGGTGTTGCATTTTAATCATTTATAATAAAAAAATCCATGATAGAGTAGACTAGTCATATATGTAAGTGATAAAGAAGCTGCAACTAGGATTGAACAAAAGGATATTGAACAAAAGAACATTGAGGAATTCTTGGAACTACTCCACAAACTCCACCGCGATACTATTGATCAAGGCCTAACTTTATAAGTTGAGGACCATCATAAACTTTTGACACATTTCAACCCACAACTATGCATAGTCATTCCAAGCTTCTGCTAAGACAAACTCATGAAACACTTATTGACACTTGTTGGATTGATCCTTAAACAAGACCTAGAGAACAATTTCACATTAGGTTTGACCAATTAAAAGAACAACACAAGGTGTTTCCCACATCATAAATGGGTCAAAGCATATCAACAATGGACACGAAAGGTTCTTCACAACAAGCAAATTATCAAATCTGATTTTAATTTTCTAAATTAGTTTATCTTATAACCATTTTTGTCCTACTTTAAATTGTGATTTTATTTCAGTTCTGTTTTAATTTATATTTGCATTAAAGTTTAATTTCTTTTATTTTTTGTTAAAAACCCCTAATTTTAACCAGTAGAGAAAATGCTAGTGATGGTAATGGTAATGAGGACAATGTTGATGGTGATGGTGATGAAGGAAAATCAGTGAGGGACAATGACAAATATGAGGGTGAATATGAGGATTGCATAAAATTGCAGATTGTGGGACTTCATATTACCCAAAGAGAAAGAAGGATGCAAAGCAAAGAAGGAATAGTAGTACAAAGTGTGAGAAATAATAAGGAAGAGAGAAAAAGCTAAGACATTCAAGAATCCCACATCAATCAAAACATTTTTGTAATTATGTTAATAAATTTATGTTTGCAAGATCAAAGGCAGTTTCATTCTTAAATTCGAAGTCTCCTAAAGGTTTGCAATTGAAATATAACTATATGTTATTTGTTGCAGAGTTATATCACAGAAAGAAATTCCATTGAGTTATGACAAAATATTATTGGTGCAGACCCTTGTAGAGACCAATGGCACAGCAACGTATATCTCAAGCGTCATAGATTTCCCAAAGTTACTCCAAGTCATCCAATGGGGTTATCCCTCACAAGATTTAACCACATCGCTCTGACACATCAAGAAATTTTTATAACAACAACAAAGTCTCCACCATGGTAATCCTAGCCATGGTCCCACTATATTGGTTAGGGAACACAACTTTCCAACACCATCCAACAATTTCGTTGGGACAGACTTACAAAACCCTAAACTGCACTAGCTAAGGAAATACACACCCATGCTCAAGTGCACTTCTTTACACTCAGATTGACCAGATAAAGGATTACACATGGAATTATATACACCATTAATGGGTCAAAACCAATCAACAATATACACATGGCATAACATGTCGGTGCAAAGAAGGAAATTGATGTTTGGCCTTCGGCCAGGTCAAAAGATGATTAATCTAAGCATTGTAGGGGAAGAACCCAAGATTCTACAAACCGTAAAACCAAGGAAAGCCAAGTATCCCATACAAGTAGACCAGCCAAGCCAAACCTATAATCCCATCCCAGCAACCCAACCCAACCTCATGCATTCCATCCCAGATAGGAGTCATTCAAATGTTCCATCGCGGTAAGTTATTTCGAGGTATAGCTCTCTGTTGAGGGGGTCTATTTTGAGGAGAGGAAAGAAAATTTCTATTG
>LPNX010334391.1:0-10202 GCA_001517045.1 Pseudotsuga menziesii | reverse complement strand
ATCTCATTTGTGCAAATGGATTAACACCATCTGTTTCCAAAGAAATCCTAAGATTACGGGGTTCTTCTTTAAAGTGAGGCCACTTTTCCTCCATATTTCTAAATGTAGAACCATCTACAGGAATTCGAATAACATTGTCTTGACTTTTGTTCCTTGCATGAAAATCCATAAATTGTGATGGTTATTGCACTTGAACAGTCGTTGCAAACGTGAAATGATGGGAATATAACGAAGAACCTTGTGAGCAACATTTTTTGTTACTTGATTTGTTCGATATCTACTTATATGACATTCTAGACATTCTGTTGCAAATTCATGATGATTATAATATATAACATGGTCATCAGGGTATACATGAATTGCTTCATAATGCATTCTAATCTCTTTCATGATGGAAGATAAATATCGATATGTGCGAGGTAAAATATTTGATGGTGGTAATAAAAATTCATCTATCAAGATAACTCAAATTAAAATTAAAATAGAGTTAATATAATATATAAATAATATTAATGAAACACACTTCATCCGTATTAATTTTAGTTATGAATTAACAGTATAATTATTAGAGGAATAAAGATCAACTTTATCATGATCGTATATATGTGATGGATTATTTTACATGCCTTAACATCCGTGTGATTGATATGTTTAAAAGACCATTCATAACCTTAAAGTTCATTACCAATAATATAGCAGAGAGAAGATTTGTTTTGGATCCTTCATAAAGGGGTTTGTATGCCTTCTCAAGAAGAGGTATATTGTGAACATCATTAAAGTATGATCATCTTCAACTACGTTATCAGTGTGATCATCTTCTTCAATATGATCATTCACTTGTTCTCCATTAAGCATAGGAGCTCCACATTCCTCTGATGCTTGTTTTGAAAGAACTTCCTCTAGATGATATGCCATAGGATGTATTTCCTTTATAATTACATGAATACATAAATAGATATAAGTTAATATAGGAAATATTAAAATAATACATACATTTACCAAAGAAAAAATAATAATAAAATTTATAACGCTAAACTTACAAATGGACAATATTCATTCTCCCCCTCAGCGTGTCCATGTTCCCTACAATGTTTTGTGGCTGTTGCAATCAATATTATTCTCCTCTTAAAACCCCTGCATTGACTACATGGACAATAACATTTTCCATCACCCCTTATTTTCTTTGCATCCCACATTCTAGCAAGCAATTTCCGATTTTGTTCGTTTGGATCAGGAATATTGCTACTTGACATTTTTTTACAAACTTCATGAATGAATACTATCGACAATCTTAAAAAATAAAGGTCCACGCATCACTATTTTTCAACTGGTGATTTGTCGAAGAATAAAAAAAATTCCACAAACCGTATGTCAAAGAATAAAATGATGTCCGCAATCAATCCGTCGAAAAATAAAATAATTCCGCAAACCGTCTGTCGAAGAATAAAACAATTCCTCAAACCGTCCATCAAGGAATAAATAATTTTCTTAAAACATCTGTCGCTTCTATTGCAAACATGTCGAAATGTTTCTGTAATTTGTATATTTTCAATTTAACTGTCATCGAATCTCTGACAATATTAACCTAGTTACCGTTGCAAAAAATCCTTAATATTATTGCAAAAAATAGGTTAAACTCATCGGAGATTTGACGATTACGCGTCGTAAATCCGACGACAGTATGGTTTCTTAACCGACGACAGGATGGTCACAAATCCAACTTCATAGGTGTCGCATTTCCGACAATGCTTCAAGACAACAAAACAGATCTGACAAAACAGTACTTTCATCATTGTAATCCAACAAAAAAGTACTTTTTCATTGGATGTCGTCGGATTTTGGGTTCAAATCATGTTGTGTGACGTACTAGACCTCCTCACTTTGCACCTCTTTATTCAACAAAACCTGAGAAAGGGTGGTCATGACCACCTGGTATGGGTTTGCCACTCGGTTACCTTACTCCTCCTCAAGTTCCAGGGCCTCCAAAGCCTCCATAGCTCCCATAATATGGGTCAAGACATAAAAAATTAGAGCCTTGTATTCATATCATCTACTAGACTCCTTATTCATGTGTCTTCTATGGTCGGGGTGATTGCGATCTTACTCACAAGAATCCATAGTGAAGAGGACACCAAATATGTGTAAATGATCCAAGTCAAATATATCCACCATTATTTTATGCACCCCTAATCACCAATCTCTCCTATATTAGATATGACTCTAATTCCCAGAATGGGAATGGGGTGTTGCGCCACCATAAATGCACCACTCTTTATGTACTATTCAAGGCTGAAAAATCCTTGATTCCCTTGAGCGATTGGGACGTCATGACAATCATTATCATAATATTTATCTCCATGAATAAGCTGAGAATAAATCTGTTCAATAAGTTAGGACTTCTCAAAAACATTGGCGTGACCTAAATCCTTGGCATGAATGCAATGTGATCTCCCTCACTTTTGGATGAGAGGAAACAAATTTCTATTGTAAAATTGATCCATATTCAATCACGGATAGATTATGATAGTTAGTGCACAACATTTATTCCAATGAGTATGAAAATAGAACGGATCCCTTATTCCTTATGTCACCATAACAACAAACTCTATTGTCACTTCCTTACACTCTTGAGTGTCGACTATTTACGTTTGAGGATAATCAACAGGAATACACATATTAACATGTTGGGATGGAGTTAAGGTAGATGGTGTATGCATGTTTTCACTTTTCTGGACGTCCCAAGCTTTAATCATTGGGCAAAGTGATTTCTCCCTTTGCTTGGCACCCTTATCTAGGTAAGCTATGTCATTTTTCGCAATGCGCAGGATTTTAGATTTTAGAGGACCTTCTCTAAGGGATTCAAAGGTCTGACTCCATAGTTGGGATTTTTTTCTGAAACTCCCCCCGCCCCCCATTTTCCAAATACTTTGCAAGAGTTTTTTCTTTCCATCATATGTGGATTATGACAATGACCTCCATAGAGGGTAATTTTCTTGCAAGGAATTCCAACCCAAATTCAAGACGTCATCTCTTTAAGATCTACTGGATAATGGCCCCATTTTGGAGACACTTGCATAGAGTGGGAATCAATTCGGATTCCCCTTCAACCATTATTATTTTAGAATGAGGCCTCTCTATAAATATCCACTCCTTGAATGAGGCCTTCATAATCTATAGCATCGTTTCTCTCCTTTCCAAGGAATTCCCTATATACGTGCAAAATGTCCTCTGTTGTATTCCAAAAAGCTCCTCCCATTCCCATCAAGCATGGGTTTCCATTAGCCACACCATCAAAGTTTATCTTAATGAATCCAAAGGGTAGTGGGATACAAATAGAGAAACTAATGATATAGAGCAAGGTTTGCACAATGGGGATGGTCGGGGTGAGTGGTGGCATATGACATGCCTGATTGATTGATTGCTTATGTTAATTAAAATCAAATTCTTTATCTGTCCAATGTTGGAGTCATGGGGTTTCATAAGGGCATATTTCCCAAACATTTATGTTTCCCTTGTGACAACCTTGGATTATCCAAGCATTTCAGTCTCTCAACATCACCCAGATCAGGAATCCTGGATATAGTTTCTAAATTCAGTTTAAAATGTCAATGTTTAAAGGGTTTTCTTCCCCTTGCGCAATGGATTACTCAAGATGGACTCTCACTTTCTTGGTTTTTTTAGGATTCAAGATAGAGAAAAAAGATAAAGAAGTGAGATAGAGGATCGAATTATTCCATTCAGTACTAAATCCAAAATTTAGGAGCATTCATTAGATATACTCCCATATTATATTATCGAAATCCTTGGACATGTCTAGTTTGATTATCATCCTTGGCTTCTTGGTGAATTTTAAGGAGTGTATTCCCTAATGAGCAAGGGTGATACCATGTAAAAAAATTCATCCTTCAACATAGTCATATTGTTTTGGGGAGATGAGGATTGGTAGCAAGGGTTTAAGGCAACTAGAAATTAATTTGGTGATTAGTTTAGAGAACACATTACAAAGGGATATGGATTGAAACTTACCATTCCTTTAAGAACCAACCTCCTTTAGAATAATGGAAAGGAAGGTGGAGTTTAGGGCCAGTAGCACACCTTTGTGAATTATGAAATCCTCCATGATTTTAAAAACCTCCTTCTTCATTGTTTCCAGTAATAGTGAAAGAAGTCCATTGTAAATTCATTTGGTCCTGTATATTTTCCACTAACCATTTGGTAAAGACCTTATTCCACCTCTACCATGGAAATAGGCCACATCAAATCTTCATTATGAGCTTGTGTCACAATTCTTGGAACATGTTGGGTTATGTGGTTGATGGTGGCCTCCCTACTAATATTGGGTATTGTGAGGAGATTTTTTAAATAGTCTACTAAATCCTGTTTGATTTCCTCATTAGTTGCTAGGTTATTTCCTTGGATATCCTTGAGTTTGAATATTTTGTTACTCTACCTTTGGTTGATTGTAGGTCTGTAAAAGAAACAATGGAATTAATGTTAATGTATTGCTTAATTCCACCTTTGCTTTATAAAGTGGTTGTTTGCATGTTTATTATTGAAAAAACATCACTCTTCTAATAACTGTTTGGTATAATGTTTCAACATACTAAATGCATTGTGTTCACTATTATCATCGATTTAATGTTCAAAATTTTTGCAACCAATATTCTGACAATGATCAACTTGTCATTACCCACGTGGTGAAGAGGATGCATTAAACATAGGAATTAGGTGCAACAACTTTGTAATAATCTATCCTTGTACATTGTTTATTTATATCGCACATTTGAATTATAACATGCATTATGTTTTTATTAATTCTCGACTTTATCTTACTAAACATACGAAAACATCCATTCTCCGCATTTTTTAGGTGCATTTATTCCCATTTATGTGGGCATATGGATATCATTTTCGCATTGAGAATATTGATGTAGGTATAATTTGGCCAATCTAGTCGTGTTAGGCATCGTGATCAGAACATAATAGAGGGAAGCTTGGTTACATCCAAAAGATACAAGAGATAATGTAAGTAGACTTCTCATGTTTCCAATGTCTTATTTTTAAGTGCAAGTGGTGGTATATTTTCAACTGGAACAATGTAAAGGAAGATCCTGATAGTGGGATAATATCAATCGACTCTAAAATATGTGGGATTAAGAAAAGGAGTCTTATGCTTACCTATAACACTGCAACCAAGTGCTCTTTTACTTGGATGTGTTGGATAGGGATCAGTGGTTCATACTAAAACACAATCTGGGATCCAAGCATATTTCTGAGAACAACAATATTATCGTCCCAAGTGAGGAATATAATCAAGGTGATAGCAAAAACTAGTGATATGTACATGTTTTATTTTGACATTTATGTTAAAGTCGTGGCATGTTATTATGGGTATTTATAATTGATGAATTTTGTTTTTTCTTCATTTTATGATGTTAGATATGAAACGTTAACTACCATTTACAACCATCTAAGCCAAACATATCTACATTACAAGCATATTACCCCTACGCATCAATGCCTTTATCGAGGGACCTAATTTTGGGAAAATGGAATAAATGTTGGAAAAAATTTAAAATTTGGTTTTTATAAAGCCATGTATAACTATATCTTAAGAAAGGTTCCAAATACAATGAAATTTATATTTGAAATATTGGGAAACCTTTATATATATCCCTATATTGTGTATAATAATATCTTTGATATTGTTTTGTGTATAATAATATATTTTTTCAAGAACTTTGTAATTGCGAGTAATAAATTTATTTATGATTTCATCCAATTTTGGTTTTTAAAAACATATGTATTAGATGTAAAATTATGATTGATGATTTTCTATTGTGTAATGAAAGTAGAATGTATCTTGATTGCAGTTATTGTGTATCTAAAGTAAATCAACGTATTTTTTAATTTGAATAATAATGAATATGTTTTTTGTAATTTGAAATTCAAAGTCCATGTGAAAGTATATTTAGCAAATTTGAATTAAAAAAAAACATATGATTAATAACACTTTTCTCATCCACACTTCATATGTTATATATTATCTCCCATTTTATGTAATATGCTTTTGATAACATTTATTTAATTCATGTATCATTTATTATGTGACATACCTATTTTATGTGATTACATTGAATTTAAGTTTTAAGTAACCAAATATGTTTAATGCAATACACAAACTATACAAAATTCAACTATCTTTTTTAATTTAAAAGATGCACTAGATTATACATATTCATAAGTGATGAAATGGAAAACACCTAGAGACCTATTTTCCTACAAATATATAACTTTAAAAAAGAAATATTATTGTCCTTGTTTTATTTATTTATTTACTTTATTATAGCATTACTCATTAAGGTTGTTAATGTTTTCCTATAACTATTTCATTAC
Source organism: Pseudotsuga menziesii (assembly GCA_001517045.1). Classification (NCBI taxonomy): domain Eukaryota; kingdom Viridiplantae; phylum Streptophyta; class Pinopsida; order Pinales; family Pinaceae; genus Pseudotsuga; species Pseudotsuga menziesii. The sequence goes on along the minus strand of LPNX010334391.1, from coordinate 3,806 downwards.
TCATTCATCTAAAAACCAATTATAGGTTACACTTATATTAACAAAATATTGCATTTGCACACTAATATTTGGTATAGTATTGATAGAGTAAAGTTAACTAAATGCTTAAATATATTTACAATTTTTTAATTTTAAAGATTGAAGAAATGTTATTATATTTAATGAAATATATTTAAATGTTTAAATTTTGTGTTATAGTTTTAATGTTATATTAATAGTTCAAGTGTATTCATAGTGTTTTATTTTCATATTTTATTTTTCGAAATGGCGGAGCGGCTCCTGATCCGCGGTTAGGGTTTCCCTAGCCGTCGCCTCCCTTGCTGCATAGAGTCGAGCTTGGCTGGATCACTAGTTGCTGCTCCTCGTCCTCAGCGTGGTTTGGCTGTCGTTTCTTTCAGCGTGGAGTTCTCTCAGGAAATGGGCTCTCATGCCCAACTCGTCGTCTTCAAGGCCCTTGTTCAAGTTGTCGCTCCTCAGGCAGCTTCTCATTCTTCTTCCAAGTTCGTGAAAAAGATGGACGAGATCCCTTCTCTGGAGCTCTCTCCTTCGGATCCATGCCAAAAATCTCTCATCCTCTCTGAGCAAGCCCTCATTGGTAAGTTCACAGGTTTGTGGCCCAACCCTAACGCGGTGGAGATCTAGATCGCAGAACATTGGAACCCTCTTCTGCAAGGACAGGTCTCTCTCTTTGCAGTTGGTCAAGGGTTTTTTGTATTCCTGTTCTCAAATAAAGAAGAAATAGACCTTGTCTTTCGTTTGGGCCCTTTCTTCATGGACTCGAGAGGTATGTTCTTAGCCCCTTGGTCTCTGGGGTTTAACCCAGAAGCAAATATCACAGCCGCTCCAATCTGGTTAAGACTTCCTAACCTCCCTCTTCATCTTTGGGGGAAAAGCACTATGATTGACATTGGTAATAAGCTAGGTCGCTATCTAGATACTGTAGAGCCAAAAGGGGGTCAGTACAGATGTGCCCGTATCTGTGTAGAGGTGAATCTAGAGAAAGGGCTCTTGGAGGCCCTAAGCTCACATTAGGAGAATGGAGCCACATTCAAGAACTGGACTATGAGCAGATCCCTTTCAAATGCAACTTCTTTCATGTATACGGCCACTTCGCTAAAAGCTACCCCAAGCTTGCAGAACCACAAAAACCAGCAAATCTCCCAGCTTCCAAAGATACAGAGTTTCAGATAGTCTCTAATCGACGCCATCCTCCCTAGTGAAAGGAGCCTCAAGCATCTCAGCAGAAGGTTTCCCAAGATCACTCTCCTCTTACAGATACTCCACGGCTGGAAAACAAAAATAGTTTTGCAGTTCTCCTGGAAGATGAAGCACAAGAACCTGAAGTTACAGCTGTCCAAGAGCAGGACAACCCTGGTCCCATTGGCTCCTTAGAGGCAGCTGAACAATTTTCTCCAAAACCTTCTTCCACAGGTTCAAAGAAAGATCCCATCGATTTGGTTCACAAGACCTCAACCCAGGCAGGACCAGCATCCGTGGTCCCTTCGTCAGAGGGAACCTCCGAATCCGAAGACTTTTCAGCTCCTTCTCCTCCCCTCACCAGAGGGAGAAAGACAAATAAAGAACGTAGAGAAAAGGAAGCAGCCTCAAACATCAGCGCAGGCTCCCAGAAGAAATTGGATCCTTCCATTAAGGGGCACTCCTCTCCGCCTGTTTAATGTTTTTTTTCTGTATTCTTCTCTGCTCACAATTCGTGAGAGTCTACTCTTGCAAACAGTCCTTTTCTCGAAATAGCATCAGAAACATTTGGGATTCATTTCTCAAAGCACTTTTAAGAAGGCTGACTGATCTAATAGAGGTCATCAGCCTTCTTTTTCAGGATTCCTCTTTGTACGCCTGGCTAGGCTACAGCCTTTTTTAAATCAAAAAAAAATTCAGTTTCTGTTAAAAAAAAAAATAGTTCAAGTGTATTCACCATCATATATCCATTTTAAACCCATATCTACCAAGCGTCGAGAGGGATCCAATTTCTTTGGTGTAATATTTTTTAATCTTAAATTTTTTACATGCCTAGAGAAAATTTACGCCTTAAGAAATTTGATCACTCTCCGTGCTTCATAGATCTATATTTAAGATTGATCTATGCTTTTGCTTTTTTATTTTATTAGCCAACATAGGTTTTTTAATAACCTTTTAATTGGTTTTAAATTTTTATTTTATGAACCTACTTTTTTGTTTTTATTTTATGAGCTGACATGAATTTTTTTAATTATTTAATTTTTTGGTAGCATAACGTTAGGAACATGAAAACATATCCCCCATACTTGGTTATACAGAACCTCACTACTCTCGATGTAATTACAATTTATATGCTAAGATAATAATGGTATGTTCATGTTGTAGTGCAACCTTTAATATTTCAACTCTTCAATAATGTTTAATATCAGAGAGGAATAAGAATAACAACATTAAATGATAACTCATACTATTTGTAACTTTACAATGACAAAATAATGGCCACATTATTGATTCTTTAACCCATATGTTCATTTATATAAAGAGAACAATTTTGGAAAGAAAGGCAAAGTAAATAATGACACACCAAAAATTGAAATCTTTTTATACAAATTTCTTGTTATTTTTCCCCATAATCTTTTGAATGAACATTAAAGTCGCACTTAATCAACCTTAAAAAATGCATACTTTTAAACCATAAACCCATAATAACTTAAGATTTAAAATTTATCTAAATGTTAGAACTACTAGATTTTTTAGTTATATATTTTACTATTCCTTGTCCTTTATATCTATACCAAACTTTAAATATTAATTATATCATTAAGGTACTTAAACACATTAATGTAGACATCTAATTTATGCATTCATTGAGTAAGTACCTCAAAGTATATGTGTAAATCAATAAACACTATGTTTCTTTGGATTCCTATTATTTCTTATATGCTAAATAAGCCATTGTTAATTTGTATATTCATACTCTTTTTTTTAAATAAAATTAATTTAATATATAAAATTAATTAAACTGTTTCAATTAAAAAATATAATTTTGTCAAAATAAATTATTAACATAGAAAAAACATACCTTAACAAGATAGTCATCTAAATAAATCAATTTAAAATTACATTTCTAAAATAATTATTTAGCTAATTAAATTTATTATTATATAATGACATTAAATCATTATTGTAGAAAAATTACATTAAATGATCTTAACTAGATTCAAGCATTGTATTGCATCTCTAATTTAGATCACTGACACGCAATACATTTTATAAATCAAACAACATCAACATGACATGAAAAGTGATAAATATACATGTGAACGATATCAACATCAACATCAACATGATATGAAACAAACATAATATATATGAATAATAATATCAAAATCATAGTATATGTCAAATATACATCTCAAGTCAAATATAAAGTAAGATATATGCATGTGATAATAATGCTATAAGCTAGCAAGTCCACCACTGGAGCTAGAGGCATCAATACCTCTACTAGCAGAGCCAAAGGAATTAGTACCTCCTCCAGCAGAGCCATGGGCATCAATACCTTCATTAGATAAAAATGTAGACTGAAAGAGATCATATATCCTTCCATTAAGATCTAGATGACCCGATGCAACCATTGTACATATAGCACTATGAAGTGGTTTAGGAGATGGTGGTTGGTATAAGCGATGAGGAGGAGAGGGTGTTCAATTAATCTATGGAGGAGGAGAGGGTGTTCAATTAATCTATGGAGGAGGAGATGGTGGTCAATAATCTCAGTGTGAAGTAGAAGATGGATGTTAATCAAAATGTGGGGTGGCATATGGTGG
>LPNX010334389.1:2133626-2213996 GCA_001517045.1 Pseudotsuga menziesii | reverse complement strand
AGACTGAAGGCTCTCTGAAGTCCGAACAAGTTATCCCTATCCGGTTCACCAGGCTCACTTGATAGAAAACCACTAAGTACAACTTAGGTGGTAACAGAACTCATCCATTTATGTCACGTGCCTTAAACAAACCATTTAGCACCTTTTGACTTATTAAATCCAATCATTGAATGCACGTGTGAGCTTGGTGGGAAAGTATTCTCATGTAGTTATGGAAGCATGGGATGATTATACTCTTAAGAAAATTGCAAGAGTCCTTCCTTTTATGATTAGAAGTAATGTCAGCTATCAATTCACCATTCCTCTCATCTCCATTGGAACTCATTTTCCATGGAGAATTCATACACTACATAGCCTTCATGTTGTTTTCTCCATAACCAATTCCCGAACCGTGAAATTAACCAAAAATTAGAATTGCGAGGAGTAAAATTTTAGACATTAGGGTGAATAGGATTGTTGTATATGGGAATAGAGGTTAGAAAGATAGGAACCTTTACCCACTATTTAGTTGCTCCTCCATGCTTAGAAGCCACAAATTGATTTTACAATAGGTTCTCTAAAAGAATACAACATGTTGGACTCTTTCTGCACACACTAAAGAGTAAATTAAGGGTTTGGTACTCTAAGGGACTATTGAGTAGAGAAAGAATATGCCTTCCTTGTGTTGTGTGGGGTAGTGGAAGATATTTCTAGTGTTGGGATGGTTGAATGCAATGCTTGTAGTGCTATGTGGTGAGCATAATGGCTAAGTATGAGATCAAATGGGTTTTGGGTTGAGAGAGAAAATATTGTAGGTGTTTCCTTCACCTTGATGACTCCATAGCCTGGTTTGGGGATGGTGTATGCAATTTATACCTATGGTTGGGTGGAAAATTTCTCTTGCATAGTTAGTTGCTTAGATATTCTTCTGTTAAAAATGTAAGTATGCATTTTTGTCTATGTTTATGCAATGAATTTATTTAATTCCCATAATGAATACATTTGTTTATGCATAATGTGTGTGTGGGTATGGTTTTAATTCCATTGTGTTTTATATTCATGCACCTACACATGCAATCCTTAGTTTATGTTTCCCATGGGTGGCTTAAATTAGTTATGAATTCAAATAATGGCCCGTGTGGTGAAATTTTGTATGAGGAAATTCATAACTACACCCTCCTATAGTTAGAATAATGGATGGGGATGCTACAATCCTACAAATGTCACTGAAGTTAGGAGCTGATTTGGCACAACATAGTAACTACACAAGTTTATAACATCATTTTCATTTGTGGTTTCCCTGCTCCATGCCATAATAGCTAGCAACAAGAGTTTTCAATGGGGAGAGAATCAACATAAAGATTATGATGAGGTTAAAAAAAAGATCAGTCAAGCACCAATTCTCACATTTCCTAACTTGTAGAAGCCTTTCAAAGTGGAGACATATGCAAGTGGGCATGCTATGGGAGTGGTCTTCATGTAGGGAGGTAAACCAATATGTTATCATTATAAAATGTTTCATGGGGGAGTCTTGAACTACACTACATATGATAAGGAAATCTTTGCTTTGGTTTAGTTTGTTAAGAAGTAGAAGCACCATTTGATAGGCAAGGAGACGATTATCCACATTGTTTATTAACTAACGATTACAATATCTATACTCCCAAAGTAAGCTTCAATAGAATGTACACTACAAGTGGATAGGGTTCTTACAAAAATTTCATCTAAATATCATGTATAAGGAGGGAAACACTAATAAGTTGGAAGACATGCTCCCAAGCCTACCCACATCCAAGATTACAACTTTAGAAACTCTTATGCACTTGAATCCTTTCACCCATGACACATATAAAGATGCATATGTAGAATATGAAGACTTTAACAAAGTCTTTTTACATCTATAGGTCCAAACTCATGTAGAATAAGGTGAAAATAAGGTAGACTATTATCTGGAGGATGGGTTTCTCTACAAGCTAGACAAGCTTTGTGTACCTAAAGGTGAGAGATTGTGGTTTACTAGTTAGGCTCACATGTTCAAAGTTGTAGGGAATTTTAGTGTTGGGAAGACAATTACCAAGTTACAAAGGTATTCGTATTGGCCTCGAATGTGAGAAGATGTGGTTAGAATTATTAAAGAATTCATAGTTTGTTGTGCCAATAAGCCTAATAATGGAGTGAAAGGTCTATACCATCCCTTACTTGTAACTACTAGACCATGGGAGAACATTTCCATGGATTTTGTGGGGATTTTGATACGAATGACGAAGACACATCACTATCTATTTGTGGTAGTTGACCTGCTTAACAAGATGTGCATTCTCATACATTGTAAAACTACCACCAAGGGATAAGATGCAACAAACATGTTCTTTGAAAAGGTATGGGTGCACTTCGGATACCAAGGAGCATTTTCTCAGATATAGATATCATATTTCTCAGTTCCTTATGGACTACACTTTGGGATAAGATGGTCACTAAGTTGAAGAGGTCACAACTTTCCATCCACAACGTGCAACCGCCATAAAGATACTCAGAGCTGGATTATGGTGGCTAACAATGCATGGTGACACAACAAATTATGCTAAAAGCTGAAATGTATGTCAAAGAACGGGAAAACCATTGTGTAGAGATGAGATGTCATTAATACCTCAGGTAACAATACAACCATTTAATAAATGGGTAGTTGATTTTGTAGGACCTATCAATCCACCAAGGAAAAGGAAGGGTACAAGATATATCATCATTGCGACTGATTATCTAATGAGATGGGTTAAGGCAGCACTGGTGAAGGATTGCACAACTGCAATAGCAACAAGGTTCCTATTCGATAATGTGGTTACTCAATTTGGATGTCCTTAGATATTGATGAGAAATTAAGGTACTAATTTTGTCAACCAGACAATCCGAGCGATGACCGAGGAATTTTAGATACAACACAAAAAAGGTACCCTTGATCACCCACAAGCAACATGGAGCAGTCGAGGCATTCAACAAGATACTGGAAAATGCACTTACTAAGGTATGCAACACAGATTGCGATGATTGGGATCTAATAATCCCTGCGATACTATGGTCCTACAAAACAACATGTAAAATACTAACATGCTAGACACTATTTAAGTTGGTCTACAGACAAGAAGCAGTGATGCCAATGGAATATATTGTCCCTAGTCTACGCATAGCAGTAGTAACAGGGATAAGTGACAAGGGAGTAATCGAGGAAATATTGGCACAGTTGTTGCAACTCGAAGAGGATAGCTTCATCGCAGGTTTTAATCAACAAGTAGAGAAGGATCGACAGAAAGCATGGCACGATTGCAACGTGAAGACAAAGCACTTTCAACATGGAGATATGGTTCTCCTTTATGACAACAAGTTTGCGAAGCAGCCAGGTAAGCTCCAGATGCATTGGCTTGGTCCTTACATCATACATTTCATTACTGATAGAGGTGCGATGTAGTTGCAATAGTTAGACGAAGTACTTTTTCCAAAACTAGTGAATGGGAGCCGACTAAATCCCTATCGGGATAGCCCGGTATGACACCAATGATAATAATCCTGAAAAAAAAATATGAAAAAATTATGTAGGAAAATTTGTCGATAAAAAGAAAAGCGACAGGAAAATTTGAACCACGACAAGGTTTAGAGCTTGTCGACATTTGACGAGGTGCGAACTGGTCAAAATGAGCAATAAATGATGGAGTTAAGGCAGAAAGGTTAACGACACAAGTTGGAAATACCCACATTTAATGACCAAGGCGTGCGTTGGATTTGCAAAATCAATGAAGGATCTGGTCAATCAACGAGGGATTTCGCAATGATGCTTCAAATCTCTCGCACGGTAGGATTAGAGGTTATAAAATAAGGCTGAAGGGCATGGTTTGAACCATTGTGCAGGTTAAGAAGAATAGTCATAGAGAAGAGAAGTGTTGAAGAGTCCATGACGCATATCATTTTGAGCACAAGTGCGTAGGAAACACAATTTGTGAACAAAACCATAGTGGAAGAAAAACCAAAGATTGTGTCTGTACCAGTGTGCCTAGTGAAGAAGAAAAGGAGTGCCACTCATCCGATAACTCTGGATAGAAGAACCAAGACGACCCGGAGCTTGAAAAGGGTGTCTGCAATAGAAGGAGAAGCAGGTCCATCAACCATGACGGAAGAGGAAATAACCATAAGGGGGAAACTACTAGGGCTAACGTCAACAGACATTCCAGGGTACATATTGCCAAGGAAAGAAGGGGCATCGATAGTACGAATTGGAAAAATAACCAAGTATCCCATCAAGATGCTCGCAACATCGAAGGGAGTCGATGTGATGACCAACATAGTGTCATGACTACAGAAGTTACAGTACAACGACCATGACATATTGGCATTCCCAGAATGCACCAAGGGCATGTATGAGGAGATAACACACTGTTAAGGAGGTCTGATCACCATAGATCCAACATAGTGGGCATTAGGATTGTAGTGATCTGGGTTGTTGTCGATCATCCATATGTCGCATTTTGGATGATCCACAAAAGTTAACGCAAGCATGAAGTAGTTGTTTTCATGCTTCCACAATGAATATTTATGTCTGGGCATGAAGATCCTGATTAAAATCGACTTGATGTCCCAGATCACAGGACTTCCTAAGGCGGGGGTCAATCCATCGTAGTACTTTCAAGGAAAGGACAATGACAAGAAACTGGCAGCAAAGATGAGAAACAAATACGGGGTCGGAAAAGATTCTAGAACCTATGTGATCGACACAATTAATGATCAAGCAGTGAGAATCGTAGCAGAATTGTTGACAATAAATATTGTAAGGAAGAATCGACCCCACTAATGTACATTTAGGGTCATTGCATCAACAGAGAAATGCGCAACAGGGGTGCAAATGAACTAGTCCCTTTTCTTGTTGAATGAGCTAATGGAGGACAAAGTATTAGCGCAAGAGGCCGCTAATCCATTTACATATTTCTGGCTCTAAATACTCATTACGCTCATGGGATGGATGGAACCAACACACTACCAAGGAATGGAGGTTGATGCTGTCAATGTATGTCGAGGAGCAAGGTATAAGAACCTGTGGGCGCTCAATGACAAAGAAAGAAAAACAACCAACAATATTAAGTTCTACATTTACTTAGAAGCACTACAAGAGGAAGCAGTCAAGGTGTCACAACTAACAGAACAAGTTGCAAGGAAGTAACAAAGGATTGCATGGTTTTTGATGGGGCCCCACACCATATACAATCAGGCACGGGAAGATACAGAAAAGAAATGGCTCATAATGCAATATAAGGTAACTAATGAGGAGTTAGATGCTATCATAGAGGAATGGCCCGCTGAATGGAAAGTTTCGGTCAATGAAGAACAATTGTTGGACCCAAGAGACAGACCACCGATGGATATCCCAAAAGGTAAAGATGAGCCCAAGGAGTCATAAGACAAAGAAAATTCACAAGATGAAGCATTATCATCAACTCCAACAGAGTCAGAGTTAGACAAGTAGCAAGAAGAAGCACGAATGAAGCGTCGGTTTGAACAAGGTGAGGGGAGCAGAACCGCATGACTATACGACGACCAGATGAACAAAGTATTTGAAGCAATCACTACAGCGACCAATGAGAACTAGGAAAAGGTTACACAACATGCAATGGGATATTTCCATCAAGTTACAAATGTAGTACTTGACACAAAGATACCGCAAGAAGCACTAGTACATGTGCACAATTTTCCCACAGAAAATCATTGCTATTGCAACACTTGTGCATTACTATAGCGATGAACATGACCCCCTTTTTTCATGGAAAAAATTCCGTCGCTCTAGCAACACTTTCCACAGTTCGTCTCTATAGCGACAAAAAAGACATGAAATGTGGGTTGTTTAAAAAATCAAATTGTGTCATTGTAGAGACAAGGTGTCATCATTGTAGCGATGAGGTGTCATCGTTGTATCAACGAGGTCATTGGAATGACAAGGTGTTGTCGATGTATCACCAAGGCCCATTCTCCAAAACACCATCTCTATCTTTCGAACAATTGAATATTGACGAGGTGTCGTCGCTATATCACCAAGGCCCATTCTCGAGAACACCATCTCTATCTTCCGAATAATTGAATAGCGACGAGGTGTCATCGCTATATCACCAAGGCCCATTCTCTAGAACACCATCTCTATCTTCCAAATGATTGAATAACGATGAGGTGACGCCGCTGTAGCGACGAGCTGCCGTCGCTACAACGACGAGGTGTTGTTGTTGTATCATCAAGGCCCATTCTTCAAAACACCATCTCTATATTCCGAACGATTGAACAACGAAGAGTTGTTGTTGCTCTAGAGACGATAATGCCTTTAACGTTCCGATGGAATTTCTATACTAGCGACAGAAATTTCGTCACTAGTATAGCAATCCCATCAGAGGGTTTCACAAACAGTCATCACTAGAGCGACGAAGCTATTAATTTTAAAAAAATGATGTTGAAAGAATTCCCTACTATGATGACAGGAATATGGCAACCCAGACATAGCCCTACTATGGCATGAGGATGGAAAAAAACCATAGGTGGTGATCCCTCTCCTTCCAATGATAGTAGTTCATTGATGACACCTTTTATGATGATCCTACTAACAAAATTCATTTACTAACAAATGGATTATATCCATGCATTCCTTTTTAGTGATCTTGGTGCCTTGAAAACTAAAGATCAACAAAGAAATTAAAACACTAGAAGTCATTTCATTAGTAGAATTTTGGAGCAGTGTCAAATTCATACATAAGAAACTAGCATGTCAACTTTATTGTTTTCCTTACCTAGTGAAGCATTCCAATTCATGACTGCTAATGAGAGCAAAATATCGTGTGGAGGGAAATGGCATAATGTCAGTTAGCCATGGGAGATTATTATATAGAAACAAATATGTATGTTCAACGACCTACAACTTGAGGTGATCTTGGTCATGCCAATCTCAAACAACCTATAACTTGATCAACAACCTCTTAATAACCTCCCTTTGGTTGCCTTAATGAGCAAAAAATGCCTTGCGAGAGTTAATGTGACATTTGTTGTTTAAACAAAGAGCGCACATTAATTGATATTGGTAAATAAGGAGCAATTTTATGTATCAAATGGATTGTTAAAGCCATTAAAGGTAATGAAAGTTAAAAATACTTTGATGGTATTACTTTGGTTATGATATCACTGATATGTCTATTTTGGAGGGAAAATGATTTTTTTTAATCTAATAACAAAGTTGTTGATTGTAAACAATCTTCTAGATATAGAAACAAAAGTAGAGCCATGAAAATGCTAAAGTACTTGGGGAAGGTTAAGGCATGTGCTTTCTAAGTATATGGGGAAGATTCAGCTACCAATGTAAATCCAGTTGACACAGAAGATATCGATCACTTATGCACCACCAATAGTGATATTTGTGAAATGGATGCTCAACTTTAGGTGCCTTATTTTCTTGTTGAAAGTGAAGGAATGCAAGATTTAATAGGTAGAGTGACAAAAAAGGAGATCAAAAGTTATTCCAATTGTTATGCCGAGTACAATGTTACAAACATTGGTGATGCTGCATAGATAGTTGTCAACAAGAAGAAAAAGAAGGAACTTCTCAGTAAGGCATATAAGGTTCAAGATGAGAAGCAGGAAAAATTTAACCTTCCACAAACATCCAAAGAAGTAGTTACTAATGTTGTCAAGACAAGATTTCTTCAAGGAGCCTAAGAAGCCAATCTTGAAAGAAATGGACGAGTTGGAAGATGTAGTTGAGCTTTCAACTACTATGAAGTAGCTACATCAGTTGCTAAATGTCCAGGAGACTGCAATTACTCCATATATTTTTTGTTGATTATCAAGGATCAGTGCAAGCATCTACAAATCCATTTTGATTGTCCATGGAATATTGAATTACTTGGAAATTTCCAGGCACTTGCAAACCTTTTAGGAGGGTGATGCATTAGAAATCACTGCAAGAGGACTTGACACAAAGCCAAGTCGAAGTTATCAACTTAAACGTTATGGGAGTAATATGTCCAGTTTAGATGATGATAGATGGTCCAATCCAAGGTATGCTCCTGTTGTTGGTTGTGATATTCGATGGATGTGGGTCCTAGTGTTTCCTCTTTTTGGTTTCAAATTGGCCAAGGTTATAACTTATAATACTGGTTTTGGAAGGGTTCCCCATGGAGAACCAATGAATATGATTTCCACCCTCCACATAGGGCCTTATGTAAAACACCATTCAACAACTACGACTAGTGAGGAGTAATTCTGATGCTGATATATAATAGTGTGCTTCTAGTCTACAAAAGGGTTTGATTCCTCCTCCGCAACCTTATTTTCCCACAATTCATAAATCATAGAACCAATATGAACACAATTCAATGTTTGAAACCTGTTCATTCAAGGCATCCTCACATAACCGATGACAGATCTGATTTGAAGAATTTCGCTCAGAAATTGGAACAGGGATATGAAGAGGATATAAAGAACTTGGAGAACAATGTGGTTCATAATAAGCCAATACTCATAAAAAATACCTTGAGCATGAATCTTGGTTTTGAGGATAAATAAAGGGTTGAGGATAATAAAATTGGATTGATAATAACGATAAGAGTATAGAAAAAAATGGTAAATTTGTGACTGGACATATCCCCAAAATGAAACATTTTGCATGCAACAATGTACCTATGTATCAAACAAATGGTGAAAGCATATTGAATGGTGCTTCTTCCTATTTTTCAATGCATTAAGCTACCATTTGTAATGTCCCCAAGCAGATGTGGTCTAATTTATTGAGTTATTTTTGGTTTAGACTTTCTTCATCACTTTGTCTACTATGCTCTACTATTACTGTGATGACACTAGCCCTCATTAGACACCATATTTATTTCATTGACTGGGAATATGGTTAAAGTTTCATCAAACATTTGGTTTACACACTGTTGTAGATGGCATGGCCTATCTCTCTCTAATTGAAATTATCTCTACCACCCTGTTGTAGGTTGTTCTTGCATGATTTTGGTTTATAAATTTCGTCAAACAATTAGATTAATTGTTGTTGTAAATGACCATGGTAATGTTAGTTTGATGAGCTAGTTTGATAAGGCTTTGGTCTTGAATTTCTATGCACAAATTTATAAAGATTAACCTTCCCAAATTTTAAGTTTCAATAACAATTTAACAGCAGACATAACTTCACTTACAACATTCATAACATAATAGTTCAAACTAATATTTAAACTATAAAGTGAGTACATTCCTGCTAAGTGACTGAGCAGTTCTGGACTTAATTGGTGCTCCCCTCAATGAGGATAGTGGCTCGAAATATTTAACAAGATTCCTTTCCAATACTGAAATAGACTTCAACAATCCGTGACTGATATTCACATGCCTGGAAATGTTAGTTTTAGTTTCCGGTTGATGTATGTTCCCAAATGTCAAATAAATATTCTCCGAGTGTAAATCAACTCTCCACATAAGGTCACGACCCTTTATTGAGCAGCTCACAAAGATTGAAGGAGCGTCTTTTATGCTTTAATGCGCCCATCCAAGGTTATCTATTGCTGCTATCGAACTGATATGATTGAGATAGGTTCAGATCTGATTTATCTCTCCATGTGGAGCAAATAATGACTGAATCTCCTTCTAGATAGACTCCCTCTTGAATCACAACTTGTACAGTGGGTGAGCTACCAAGTTTGCAACCTCATTCGCAAGATGTCAGCTCACACGAGTTGGATAAAGGGAGTGGAGTGCGCCTTCCTGAGTGCAACTTGTAGTCTGTAGCTAGGGTACTCTTTCCAATGCTTCTTCCTCCCAAAATGTTACATTTAATTTTAGAGCAAAGAGTAGCAATTCATAGTTAGTACCTTAGTTCTATGGGTTTATATAGGAGATGTGGGTTGTTTTAGGTCATTTCTAGGTAATATTTAGACCTCAAAAGGTATGAAGCAACACCTAATCAGTAATTTTGGGAAACATTGAATCGATTTCTACCATTATCTGGATTGTCCTACCCTTCATAGCAGTAGTAAGAAGGGTCAAAATCAAATATGGGAAGATTGGTCTATAAAAAAAGCATTTTTGGGCAAGGAATGAAGGTTGGACAACAATTAAATTATGCTTCTAGAGAATTGCCTCACCTAATATCAACAATAAAAGGTTCTATTTCCAGTTTTGGGTATAAATTTGAAGTGATTTCTTAAGGATGCAACCCTAAATCCAACCACTTGTGTGCATCTCAGACTCCTCATCCTCTTGTTCAATTCTGGGCAACTTTGTCGATGAAAACAACCTTCAAGTCTTCTTTCATTATAGGGGGTAAGCCACAAGTTTGACTTAGTTCTTCAAGCTCTTCCTTCACAAACTTGTGGTGTGCTTGTCTAACTACAACTATTTGTCAATTATAGCCTCTAAGAAAGACTATAACTCAATCTATTGCATCCCATCGCCATGCAATCTAACTTTTAGTTCCTTGTGGTTTAGGAAGAAAGTTGCAAACTATCCAATTAACAAGCACCACTTGCATGTTGAAGAGAAAGAAAATAAAACTTTTCTTTTGAATGAGCATCTTGTTGGCTCTTTATGAAATGGAAGAGGAGATACATTGATGATCAATGAGGGTGGTCTCCCCAATCACTTGAGTAGTTCAACCCCTTTTCCAGTGAAAAAGAAAGTGTTTTGGTCTAAGAGCATGGCTTGATCAAGCCACTTCATCACTCTTTCCCAAATCTTGTGAAAATTGGTCTAAGTGAACCATGACTTTGACAAAGTATTCACCATGAAATTATTGGATTAATATAGGGCCCATATTGCACCTATTTTCCTGGATCAGCAAGTCCTGCAGCAACATATCATAGGTGCAAATCACCTCTCACAGGGTCACAAAGACATTCCAATCATTGGAGAACTTAGGTCATGACATTATACAACTTATCACAGGTCTGAATCACTTCAATCACTAAAGAGTCAAGACACTAGAGCATCACCCCTGTTGAAAGTCTCCAACATCTCCCTCTCACAGTGAACTGATCTGTAAAAATTCTATATAGAGAGTCCTAAAAGATTTCAATGAACATGCTCTGAGACCAGGTTAAATTTCAGATCACGGTAACAAATTCTGCACTCATAATTTAAACCCTGAGATTTAAGAAGCTTAAAATCTAAACACCCAAAAAAATAATAAATTCTAAATGCTGTAAACTACAAATACATCACACTAAAAATATGAACAACAGTTACACAAATCTAAACTCTCAAACCTTCATTTGTATTTTATGCTCTAGTGTGAAACCCTAACTACTAAACACTCGATTTGTCACAAAAAATGAATGAATACAATCACCCACTTTGTCGTCTTTTATAGATGAAGAAAGCAAGGGTTTTACAAATTTAGAAACCCTAAATTTAGCTAGAATACATTTGTATTTTATTGACTGGAAGAAATACAAATTACAATGCTCTAGCGCAAAACTCTAACTATTAATCACTAGATTTGTTAAAAAACTGAATGTATACAATCACCCACTTTGTTGTTGTTGTTGGGGCAGTGATCTTAGACCCAGAAGGAAAACATGAAACAACATTTGCATGGGGTTAGAATTTAAAAGTGGTGACAAATAACCAAGAAGAGGCACACACTCTATACCATGGATTGATCATCCTCCAAGATTTGAATATCAAGAATTTCATGGTCCTTGGGGATTCATCATTGGTCATCGGTCAAGTAATAAAAGCAAATATAGGATGCAGATCAACCCTATCCAAAATGGTTATGAGGGTTAGAGGACTTAATTCATCCCTTTGAAACAATAGAAGTCTTCCACATTTGCTCATCTTGTAACTCACAAGTGATGGAATGGAAAACATTGTGGAATATTGGGATAAGTGTGTCCTAATTAAAAATGGGGGTGACCCCTTTTTATATTTAATTCCTTGATTATCCATGGTGGGAGTGTTAACGACGATGCAATGGTTATTTATGGTGCAGGTGGGATTTATCGAGGTCTCCATCATGGTTTATGGTTTTATGCTATGGTCAGAAATGGGTTTGTTTTCTATAGGATTGGTTCACCTAGTTGTAGGGTTGACTTGACCATTGGTAATACAGGCTTTCTATCAAGATGTGACCCTTGCACCTGCTGTGGAAAAATGGGATTTTTGTTTGCTGTAAGGTTTGTTGTCCTTCTTCTCCCAGGGTTTTCATTCACATTGGTGTCAACAATAGCGTAGAGATTTTTTTTGGCAATGATTTTATTTGTTGGATATTGGGTTCCTTCTCCACATTTTAGAGGTAAATACTCCAGAGGAGCATAGCCATCTTAGTAATTGTATGGTTTGTGGCATCATAGACATACACAAGGTGTTAAGAAAACTTGCTAGTTAGATGAATGGCCTGCAGAGAGAAATTTTTCACACCAACATGCAATTGGAAGCTCAATTGGCTAAACAAGTAGAGTTGGAAGTGAAATTGGAATCCTTGTTTATACGTGAACCTACACTGCTTTCCAATGGAGACTCAGTGAAATTGTCAAAACTATGCCCAATGTCACCTTAACGTACATTCTAAACAATTATTTTAATACATTCTAATCAATTTTTTTATAGTTCTCTGCAGACTTGGTTTTATTAGTTAGTGTCATACATATAGTACAAATCACAGTTAAGCATCGGTGGTTTGTTTAGGGTTCTGAACCTAAGAATGAATAGATACTGTTAATAAACTAAGATTGAAGTGGTCATGTGGGCTTGTTTGAAGTTTAACTACTTGATGGTGGATGATGTAGGGTGAGCTTGCCAGGTAAGTTGAACTTAACTGGTTATTTGGGATATTATCCATAACTGAACCATGTTTGGCTATTAAAGATGTCATCCTTAATCTTTATCCATGAACCTCCGTGAATTACCCCTGTTTAACAGCCCAACCTAGAATCCATACATGCATAACTTTTATTATATAATTGTTGTAGTTTTCCTTTTATGATCTCTATTTTTCTCAGCGAGGTTATTATTGAAGTAGTTTGTAGTTTGTACAGAGCTCAGTACAGATTAAATCTCTAAGTGCTACCACTAAAGGCCATTGAATTCTCCTTAAAATGGTAACCCTGTAAATCCCTATTTCTACATGTTAATGCAATTTTGATTATCAGGTATGACCAGTTCAATATATAACAAGTCTTCAAGATTTGTGTTTCCTGAAAGTTTCTGGTTGAAATATTTTTTTAAACTGAAGCAAATATATGTAACAAAACAATCAGTGAATTACAATTAGTTTTCAAATGAAAAAAAATTAATGATGTTGATGGACATTTGTGATTCCGGGCCTATCCCATATTTGTAGCCACTGGTGCAGCTGTTACCATGTGTTGCTTCCAATTGAGTCCAAATTTGTTCACAAATCCAGAAGTGAGGTATGTATACTCTCCAGATTTTGGATTTATGTTGTTTTTTTGTGTATATTCATTTAAATCTAATTGTGTTTTGCTTTTATTTATTAACAGGCAACTCAAAGAAAACCGAGCAGCAGAAATACTTGAAAACTTTGAGGATGGAGAGAAATATGCAGAACATTCGCTCAGGAAATATGTTCGCAACAAATCCCCTGAGATCATGCCTTCCATAAACAAGTAATTCACTGAATCTAAGTGACTTGCTATATAATTCCTTCCATAAACAAGTACTTCAATGAGTCTAAGTGACTTGTTATTTTTTGGTGGTAAACATTGTTCAATAACAAATTACCAAGTTTGACAAGAATTTTATGTTGAACAATCTGGCTGGTGAAAAATATGCAAACAAAGTCTGCCATAACAACCAAGTCCATAAAAGGAAACATAGTTGCACAGTTTGGAACCCAATATATGTTGAAGATTTTCTAATAACAAATACTTTTCTCTACATATTGTCTGATACTGCCAATGTATTATGGCCCTAACAGATGCATCATGTGCATCATCTATGCCTCCCAAGAAACATGGGGAAAGTGGTATAACCACAATAACCCTAAAGCAATGTTTTTCATTATGGGATTGAATGATACAATCATATAATGATTGCAAAACACAGTTATGAATAGTATCATCTCCTTCAAGACCGGATAAAAAAGACAATTCTCTATTATATGAAATATAAGAGACAACAATTGTACAATCACTATTTGGCATCCTTAAAGACTCATCCTTTAGTAGAGGCATAGGTAGAGGAAACAGAGGCAGAAGTAGAAGAGGCAGAGGTGATCATCAAGCAGAGGAAATACCAACAACAGAATAGTAAGGACAATCAGATCAGCCTAAATAATATAAGAATCAGAAGGGGAGAGGCAGAAAATGGACAGAGAAATCCATCATTAAATTTTACTATTGCCAAAAGTATGGGCACTATGAGAGTGTGTGCAGAAAGAAGCAGTCAGATCAGAATAAAGGCAGAGAACATGTCTCCAAGTTGGAACCAGATGTTTCAACCAAAATTATTGGGCACTTTTTCAGTTTAGAAGTTAGTGACAAGTTTGTGGTAGCATGGGACCATGCTTGGCCCAAGGAAAACACCAATAGAAGTAGCCTTATCATAAAAAATATCATTGGGTCAACCCTACCCAAAGTTACATGAAGAATTAAATATTTGTGAGGTCGGCCCTGATTCAGAACAACACACACATATATCTATCAAGGTCCCAGTGCGCCTTACCAATGGTCAAGGAAGCAGAAGTAAGGTATGTAATTCGGCCTGTGGACCAGGGCACGAATTTTGGAGGTGAAACCAGCAGTGATGAGATCTGAACTACGCCTAAACAAGGGAAAAATCGGTAGTGTGTAACCATTTTTGGGCCTGAGCATGGGTTATCAGTATTCTATGTTGTGAAGGCAACAAAAATATTGTTGATCAGTCGTACAAGCAACTTCTAAAACCAACAGATATACTATTAACAAATGGTTGTTTTGGAGCCTAGATTATTGATGTTTTTAATAATGGATATCTTTAGTCCATAAAAAAGATTTGACAAATAGTGCCCTCTAATGGTACACATATTATTTCTAGACATTTGTGAAGGTATGGCTCTATTTCATCTTCTGTCACACCCTCAGTTTGGAGAAACATGGTGATACATGAAGAAAGGTTGGAATAATTCTGGGTCGTTGTGACCAGCAATAATACCTTCAGCTAGTGTCTCATAATTGTTTACATATTTAAGCCCTTTCTCAAGCAAAGGATGGAGGATTAGCACTATCGTTTTGAGCCCTATACCAGCAAAACATCCCCTCAAACTTTCCTGTATGGAGACCATGTGCTGGACATGAAAAGCCATCAAACCCTAGGCTACATTCAATAGTTATGTGACAATGTGTATGGAAGATTCCAAGATCCCTTTCAATCTTCCTTTGGAAAATATCAGAGGGTTGTTCGTGGCATTTTATGGGCCTTTTTTTTTGCAGTATGTGGACGATATACTAGCAACTTTGGCCTCCATCACGACCTACAAACATTCAAGCAAACCATGACAGTAATAAAAGGCTATTTAAGTTTCTTTTAGGGCATAATAATGGACATATTTTGAAGGGATTTTCATCGGTAAAAACCCTAGAATTGTACCCTTCCTCAGGTGACCTGAAAAATAACAAGTAAACTCAGCAGAATTAGGTGTTGAACCCAAGGACAATACTAAAGCAATCATGTGGAAGCTTGCAACCATTTCGATCTTTTGTACCTAGACAGATTTGAATCCGTGAATACAGAGTATGTAGCAGCATGCACCATTATTTTTTCCAGCAGAAATATATGTTTGTCTCATCAGACTTTTGAGCCTAGATTGCAAGACAGTGCAGCAACACTAGGGAACACTGTTGGGGCATGGACTGTGAGAAGTTTTGTGGCAGCATAATAACCCTAGCATAGGGACGAAGAAAAGGGGTTTCTTGGGAGGAGGAATTATTTGAAAAGAGATTCATTTCAATAGCCTCTATCCACAAGGCGAGGGATTACCCTTTGTGCATGTTGGGGTTGATCTTACACCTTCTACATCTCTTGGGGAATTATACTGTACATATGGCAATTGTCTCTTGATGACACATCATCATTGATATTCATGGACACATATTTGAAGGCATAACATACATGACTTGAAATCTTTAGAGGTCTTCTATTGGTGAAGTGGTGGTTTGTTTGGTCCCATTTTCCCACATAAACGCTCTTTGCACACATGAAGGCATGAACATTTAATCATTTACTTGGCTCCTATACCACATGCAGGATACTCTTGGCCCACTTTCTACATATGTTGAGGCATGATTGGGATGACATGGCACTTGACTACATATTTTAGGGCATAACTTGGATGATGTGGCATGCCTTGGAGGGATTTCATTGGTTGATGGATGGAGTGTTTGGTTTCCTTGGCCCACATGTACCCCTCTTGTATGAAGAAACTCTTCACCTTCCACACATCTAGGTCTTCTTGCGAATTGACACATGGTATCAAATCGTAGTTTTGGCTCTAACATGCAATTTTGCTCGTGGTTTAGATGTAGCACCTAGCCTTTGGAGACTTGAGGGGTCATAATAAACACCATTTAATTTATCTCAGCCTAGACTTGGACTAGCACACTAGTTGGGAGGCCTTATTTGGGCCTTACTTTATGTACTTAGAGTGGACCATGTACTATTTTTCTTCATTTTGTTGGAGGATGTATTTTCCCTCCTGTTTTAGGGTTTTTAGTGGACTTATTCATTTTTTAATGTAGAGGAAGTTGAAGCATTTCTCCTATAAAAGGAGAGCTCCTCCTTGCCCTCCTTCTGTCAGGCGAGCTAGTTTCTCCTCGCCCTGCTTCTCTCAGGCGAGCTAGTTTCTCCTCGCCCTCCTTCTGTCAGGAGAGCTAGTTCATCCTTGCTTCATTTTCATGTTTTAAATGAGGGATAAGTCCTGTGAAATATTAAGAGTTGGATGCTTTTGGTGCATATATGAGTTATTGTAACAACTTTCATGAGGAATTTATGCAATGCTTGTGTAGTGGATGGATTTATGTGATTATGCAAGCCTATTGATGATAATTAAAGTAAGCACTCTTGGTTACATTTATGAAAGGTTGAAGCACTAATTGGTTTGTTTGAGGCATTTCTTTCCTATTTTGGTCCTATGTCCACTCTCCTCCAATGCCTTTAGCCCTCATTAGAGGAAATTTCAACTCAAAATGGGCCTCATAAAAAAAATTAATAAAATAATAGTTAAAATAATAAAATAATATTTATTAATTTTGGAGGAACAAAAGAAAAAAACTACTTTTCTGTTTGTATTTTTGACATATCTCCCCGTGTTTTTACTCAAACTTCGATCAGGAGAGCTCATTGGATGCGGAATTAAATTCCGCATCCAACAAGTACCCACTCGACATTGGTCTCTAGGGTTTTGATCCCCTTCCTAACATCACCCTTTCTTATATTGCTACTTTAAACCTTAATTCTATTGTGGATTTCTCTTCTAATTTCCCTTAACTCTTAGTGCTAAATCCATAATATTCTTAACCTAGGGAATTCCCCCTAAAGCTTTTTCTCATAATTCTACACGGTGTACGATGAGCTGGCAAACATTGTGCCTTGGGGTGCGAGTTTGTGCGGTAATATAGACTTTGGAAGCATTCTTGGGAATCAACTTAAGACATCCTCAATTAAAGGACTCTGTCAAATGACTTGAGGATAAGGATTTAAACTCCAAGCAACAAAAAGAACCATGTACCTAGTCCCACATTACCTTGTGAAACTAACAATGTAAACCATCCATACTTTGGGATTTCCCATTCTACATTGAACAAGGTGAAGCAAATATGTCTATTTCATGGGGGGAAGTAGGTATGCTACACACCTATCTCCCAATTTTGGAGGTTTAATATGCAAAAAATGCATCAATTTTTCTCTTATTTCAACACATGGTTCCTTATTGTTGTAAATATCTCCTACAAATGCAAGGTTCATGAATATAGTGAAATAATAGTAAACACATCAGAATAAAATTTGCAACAACTAAGATGAAAATATTATAGACATAATGTCAAAATAAAATTATTACTTCCACTGTGTGGTGCCTTTTTTTCCTCGTCACTTTCTGTGTCCTCCACATTATCCTGATTAAACTAGGAACCCATATCAAACAAAGCTTTACATGCAATGCTATAAGTTCAATAATAGTTATAATTAGAAGAATTTGAGAAATAAAAAAGATCATTAAAATATAAAATGACATTTATGTAAGCCTGGAGAGGTTACAAACCTGCTATTCAAAAATCTTGGCTAGACGTGCAACCTTTTCCCTTTCAGCACTTTTATGCTCCTCAATTTTTCTACTTTTATTCACCCATGATAAAATTTATGACCCACCTTTCGACCTTGTCTTCATTTTTTCCTCCCTAATTCTGCAAAATATTAAAAATTTCATTAATGAAAACATTGTAAACAAAAAAATATAGGATCATAATCCATAAACATGCAATTGATCAAAATAACGGAAACCCAATAATGAAAACATTGAAACGTCTCATTCTACCCAATAATATCATTGCGGACAGTATTGATAACCAATTGTAAGAAGTCATGATTCTCATTTAATAAGCATGAAGTCGCAATGTATCCAACCTGTACAAATGCACATCCATTAAAGTCGTGCATAGCTTGCAATGTACGAAGATGTTAGTAAATCATATACAAATAAACATATTAGCAATATAAATAATTATAGAAGTTCAATAATTGCGTTGCTGTGTTGAGTTGCATTTGAATATGGAAACTACAACATGCCCATTGACACCGAGAAGAAAAAAAAATTCATTATTGTGGACATGTCACATTATTATTTGCAATGCTGAAACGACTAAGGAGAAAGAAATTTATTGAGATGTTGGGGCAGACCTCCCTTATCCTCAAAATTCAACCTCTTAGCGTTAGGTTAGTTACATGAGATTCAACTAGACCAACATACATGTTAAAGGAGAGAATGCTGAATTGGAAAAGACCCTAAAATAGATCATCCAACGCTCACAAATAAAAAACATTAGCAGCACAACAGTATGACCAACACACAATAAAAATTGACAGCAAATTAATCCAAAAAATTCATGTAAGGTAACGCTGTGGTGGAAGGCACCTAAGGAGGTCTATTCAGGTCAATGCAAGGGTGGACATCAATCCTAAGGGGCCACGCTGGTCATCAACAAGTTGAACATCAACAATTAAGGATTGTATAGCTCAATGCTACCATGCAAGGGTCAATCATGAGTCACCACAAGGGTAAACATCACATACAAGTAAACATGCAAGTCAACGTATCATAATAAGGCAACATGACGTCATACTAGGCTCATGCACATCAAGTCATTGTCAAGGTAGGTTACCCACCCTTCTCAATAGTATGTGGTCATACATCTCATGTGTCTCATGCAATGAGAGAAATATCATAATCATCATCCCAGGATAAGGAAGGTCATGTGGTCATCTCATCTTCCTCAGGTTAACTCAACAAGGGGTGGCCAGCCCCTTGACAATAACCATAGTCCTCGAAAGATGTCACACATATTAAAAATTAAGCTATGCAACAAAGCGAACAAACATTTCGCATAGTTATATTAATTGTTATAATTTCAAAAAGCACAAACATAGTTATATTAATTGTTATAATCAACACAATACTATCAAACATAGAGTTACATAAATAATTAAAGTAATGGAAACAAAAGTAGTAATAGTAGTAAACCAATTATAAACGATATGGTCATCTCATATTCCTCAGGTTAACTTAGGAAGGGGTGGCCAGACCCTTGAGGATAACCATAATCATCTAAAGATGTCACACATATTCAGACTTATGATCTGAGCAATAACATACAGATGTGAAACCTCAATTCTAAAATATCACCATGCAACGACTAGATGAAGAAATTGGTAACAAAACTGAAAATAGTTCATGCCTTCACTCAGTCAAATACAAATCTTAAATGTTTACAACTACATTTTTTTTATGTTTTGGTTTTTTTCTCAAAAATTCGAAGAGGGGGACTTCATCTTCGGTGTCTTGACCTGTTGTAGTTTTTGTTCCCTCTTTTTCCATTGATTGTGTGGATATGAACCCCCGTACCATACTTATGGTACATCGATTAGCAGGGGTGGAAGTGGATGGATAGGGGCATCATCTGCAAAAACCAAGACAATTATAATATAGATATAAATGTGAAGTTATTATTGAGATATGTATTTCATTATTTCCAATATCAGTACAATGATCTTTACCTACTGGTTGACTAGCTGAGTCAACTGGAGTGTTCATTGGATCTACCATTTGTTCCTCTCCCAATTGAGCATGAGAAGGTACATGTCCTGCCATTCATAGAAAAATATTAATTAGTAAACGTCATCAATTATGTATTTAAAATCATATTGAAAACATTTGTTTTATAGCATACATACCTAAATGGCTAGGTAGCTCCCCACCATCGCGTGGTACTGGTTCGGTACCGCTGCCCTCGCTGCTTTTGTTGGTCTCACCCTGAAAAACAATCATTTTCTAATGTAATCCTTCATGAACATATTACGCAAGTACATTATAATGATGTCCTTATTGATTTTATTTACCTCTGGGTGAATCAATGGGGAAATCGGGGTTTGCCCCAAGCTTTTTTGATGTTCCAAATCATGTTGAAAATCGTACTTGAAGCCGAGCTTCAAGTGTTCATCAGTGGCTTCCTCTTGAAAATCATTTCCCTGCAATGCAATATAACACCATGTAAGTGCTTGTGATAAATCAATTCATTTTTTGCTATAGTTAGAAAAATCAATTAATTGTTGGCTACAAATAATGATCGTTTGACTCTTACAATTTGTGCCCTTAGCTTCTGATATCCACCCTGGCCCAGTTTGTGCTTCCCATGTTTTTCCAATCTTTCCTTTGTTGCTTTAGATGTGTCGAAGAGCCTATGAAAGGTTGCAAATATGTTAAATATCACAACTTAAATATTTTTTAAAGTTTTAAAAAAATGAACATTGTTCATTGAAAATATGATATGTGCCATACCTTCTTGAACCAATTGGCCTAGTCTTTCCTTATTTTCTCAATGCCTTATCCTTTGCATCCTCTATGAGCACCTTCCACTCCTTCTCTAGAACCATCAGAGGATGCTCATACTTGTGTTTAATTTGCAGATTATCCCTATAATTTGCCCTAACATATTACAAATTAAACCCCGCTACTGCGATGACACCTTTTTTATTGAAGGTTTCACCAAACAATTTGATGATGTGGTTCATTAAATCATCTTTCAATTTGTCATTTTGGGCATTCCACAGTGTACTAATGGTGGCACTAGTACAAAATGAGGAATTAGCTACTAGGTGACTAAAAATTCTAGTCACTACAGGTTTTTCAAGTGATTTGCTACTAAATATGAGCAATTTTGATTGACCCAACTATAAACGACTAAAATTAACAACTAATTTAGTCACCAATTAACAAATATGACTAGATAATAAGTGATAGAGTTAAAAATGACTAACATAAACAACTAATTTAGTCACGGCATAAAAAATGACTAGCTAGAAGAATATGAATTAGTGATTTATGTTAGTAATTTTTAATTGTGTCATGAAAAATTACAAATTTGATAATGAAGTGTAAAATTTGTAAATTGTCTAACTTCTATTAGTAATATTGGTGCCATGCACCTCGATCTTCAGAGATCCAACAAAGCAATTGCACAAATTTTCTCTTGACCATATTTATCCCTACTGCACCATTGAAGCAAACCCGGTTAAGCACGTTCCAAAGGAAAATTAGGTTCCTACGTCAATTACGAATTAGGTACTAGAACTAGTACCATATCGATACCTAGCTAGAAGCATCATAGCCCTACATCCCCTCGGGAACCGACCATTCGAATGCGCCTCATCTATGTAGACTTACCAAATGCATCCAATGCATGGCCAAAAAAACACGTCAACTTCGAATCTGTGGGTTGAAGGTATCGTTCGACCCCAGCTAGTACTCCCCTATTTTTGCACTCGATACACTATTTTTGTAGATGATAGGCCGGTTCAGTATCTCATAGTGACCAGTCGAATCACTTCAAATGTATGGTTCTTGCCGCTCATATCATGTTCATCACTCCAATCAATAACCGGTTGTTATGGATTTTTACAAGTCTCAATGCTGCCGGAGTTACTGCTTCCACTTTACATTTGCAATTATCACCATCTCTAGCCTATGCACTCATAACCATATGCATTTTGATATTTCAGCCTAGGAAAAGCATGAGCACCCTCCTACAATGCCACTATTTGCAAAGGTCATTGGTTTTTGCACATCGACATTCCTCACACGCTCCAAAGGAAAACTGAAGTAGACATTAGAAGAAGTGATTAAACTTTGCAAGGAGGTTTACTTGTTGCAGATGTCATTATAGAGAAGGTGTCGAACAATACCTTCAACCCATAGATCCGAAGTTGACGTGTTTTTTTTTGCGATGCATTTGGTAAGTCTACGTGCGGGAGGCACATTCAAATGGTCGGTTCTTGAGGGGATGTAAGGTCCTCATCTGTGGCTATTGTTGGTCGTCGTCCCAAAGAGTATCAATCAGAGTCAATGATTTGGCTGAAAAGTGGCGGCGACGATCGGCTTCCCAACCAAATCGTCCACTCCGTAGGCTACTCCATTTATAAAACTAAACAATTTATATGATAATTATTAAAAAAATATAATATATAACCAATTAACATAATTTATATAATAAAATAATAAAAATAAAACAAAATTATATAATAAAGAAACAAAAAAGTCTATATAATTTATATAATAAAATAATAAAAATAAAAATAAAAAACAAAAAAAATCTATATAATTTATATAAAAAAATAATATAAAAAAACAAAAAAATCTATTTACATTTGCAGCAAGAATCAACTCTTAACCCAACAGCTCTCCACTCACCTCAATTACTTTCCTTTTCACACTCCCCTCAAGGAAAATGAAAAAGGTAATGAGAGATTTTAATGCTGCCATACCTCTGTTTGATCGGTAGCTTGTTCTATACGCCTCTTCTCCTATTTTTTTTGTTGGTGCCGCTTACTCACCCTCCTTATGGTAGTCTCCCAATCCTTCCCTGTTCTAAAAAAAAATTATAATCAAATAAAATTTGACGTTATTATTGGCAGGTGTTGGTTGGTTCTAATTTTGGCTTGTTCTATGATATCCCACTTTCAATCATCCATCAGCAGCATGCCTCGTTTCTGAATAACCAAACCTGTCGGATAGTGTGTTTCAGAACAGGTATTGAAATCTTCATGCCTGTGTTTGCTTGTCATTTCACCTTTAGGGGTAATTGATCACTGCACGGTGTTGTTGTTGCTCATTATAGTCCTCAAAGGATGTGGGGATAACATGTTTGTTGTTCATGTTCTTAAGGATGCAAGGAAAGTGTTTGACAATATACCTGAATGGTATGTGGTTTTGTGGAGCAATATGATTGTAGGGTATGCTCTGAATGGGAAAGATGAAGAGGCTCTCAATGTTTGAATCGAGTTTCTAATACTTCTCTGACTCTGTCCATGTGCATTTTACAGGAATTCGACGGTTTATAATGGATAATTAAAGAAGATTGGTAGGAATATTTTCCATTTGCTTGAATGCAAAGTTTGAAGGGTTTGCAGATCCAGAGCTCAATTAATAGGGAATATTGCGGTCGAACTATTTGCTGGGATCGAATGACTCTAAGAAGGAATTTGTAGTTAGTCTAAGTCTAGATTCCAAAATCCCGGTGACTTAGGCAATTTAGGGAGATCATATTGATGGAGATTCTAAAGTGTTGGCGTTGTTTTTTAAGAAAAGAATCTGCTACCTTCATTAGAGAATGTGGCTGGGTGGCTTGGGTGAGTGAAACTCGAGGTGGGTGAAACTTAACTGTCTGTCTTGAGTTAGTCAAACTATATCCCTCTGTATTCTCTGACTCCGTCTGTGTGCATTTTGTAGGAATATGACGGTTTATACTGGATATTTAAAGAAGAGAAACTTTGCAAACCTTGATTTTATTTATTGAATCCGTGGCACTCGTCTTGTAAGGATTCGCCAGTGGAATCGCAATAAATTACAAATATCAGGTATGCAAACCCTGGTTATGTTTAAATGATTTTATATTTTACCTAGACTTTCCTGGCCATGGCTTTGATTATCTCCAATCATAATATTGTCTTCCTGAATGACGCAATTTCCAGTTTGTTGATTTTTTCATAAATGAGAGGATATGGACACATACTCAATGGAGTGTGGTATGTGGACACATGACCTTCAATAGAGTTCAAGAATGAGAGGATGACATATAGGTGGAGTTAGGCAATGATGTTTCTTATCAAGTTATTGGAGTGGGATCTATCCCATTCCACATGCGCGATCAAGTGGTGATGTTCTTGAGCTAGATGATGTATTTTAGGTTCTTGGTTTAACAATGAATCTTTTTTTAGTTTTAGCCATGACAAATCTTAGACGTGTGGCTGATTTTGATGATCAACAAGTTGTAGTCAAAGATCATAGCCATGATCTTGGCCGAGTATTTGCCAAAGGTGTGCAATAAGGTGGCTTGTACAAATTACTTACTAAAACAATCAAACATAGAGATTTAGTGCATGATACTGACAACTTGTGCAGGCTTTGACACAAGAGATTTGGTCACCCACATTATGGAGCATTACCTCTTTTGAAGGACATGGTGTAGGGATAGTTGAACTTCAAGATGAAGAAGACATGACTGTGTAAGGGCTATGCACTCGAGAAGTATGCCAAAACTACTTGTCCAAGTAGTGAGCATAGATTGATAGTGCTTTTTGAATACATGATGTGTTTGATATGATTAATGAAAAGGCTCTCATTAGAGGAAATTTCACCTCAAAATGGGCCTCCTAAAAAAAATTAATAAAATAATAGTTAAAATAATAAAATAATATTTATTAATTTTGGAGGAAGAAAAGAAAAAAAACTATTTTTTTGTTTGTATTTTTGACATATCTCCCCGTGTTTTTACTCAAATTTTGATTGGGAGATCTCATTGGATGCGGAATTTAATTCCGCATCCAACGAGTACTCACTCGGCATACTTTTGATGGACCGCGCTACCCGAAAAACAAGAAATACATATAAAAAAAAATGTGATGATGACATCACCATCACATTTTTTTAGGTATTTCTTGTTTTTCGAGTAGCGGGGTCTATCAAAAGTATGCCGAGTGGGTACTCGTTGGATGCAGAATTTAATTCCGCATCCAACGAGCTCTCTTGATCGAAATTTGAGTAAAAAAACGGGGAGATATGTCAAAAATACAAACAAAAAAGTAATTTTTTTATGATACCTATCCCCAAATTTATATTAAAAAAGTGCTTAAGACCTATACGGTATTTCAAATTTAAAGCAATTTCATTGGCTAAGACATGATGACATGGAATTTGAGTTAAAGTTAAAAGGCCCATTTTGAGTTGAAATTTCCTCTAATGCTCCGCCATTTATATATATGATAGATGAGGGTGGTGAACAATTGGAAAGTTGAAAGATCGTCTTGAGTGCCTTGCAATCACATTGGTAAGGAGTGATAAGAAGATCAAAACAATCCAACATGTCAAATGTTAGTTGATTGTGTTAATTAAAGACTTATATGGTAAATTTAATATAAGACTTGCTTATACTTGTCTCTTACTCTTTGAGCCTTGACACATTTAATTTTTATGTTTATCTCTATGCCTTGACCCAATTCGTATTATAAGGTGAGGATGTGCATGCATAATAATCCTTAGTTATGACTATGAGATGAGGATTTAAATGGAAGAGGATGTAAAAACAAGTAATTTTTATATGTATTTTGGTGGCGCTGAGGAAAAATTTGTGAGAAACCACAATATTTGGAAGGATGGAGGGAGATTACATTACGATCCCACCACCCATCAAATTTAAGACTATTCTTGAGCCAACAATTGTTTTTTTAATTTTATTAATAACCATTATTTCTCCATATCGTGTGCCAAATGATACTTCTCTATAGCAATGCATAAATCGACCTCTGCATGGTTTGTGATCCTAGATACATGTTATTATTTGTATTTGCATGACATCGAGTGTTGTTTATAGTTGTCATGAGTCCATGATATTCATGCAAGAAATGAAGTCTTATAGAGGAGGACTCATCAAACTGACCTTTTGAATTTCATTTTGATGAAAAAATAGTGAACATTGGTAGCGAGGTTCACATAGGTAGTAGTCACAAATTTTTGAGCTCGTTTCAGGCCTAGCAGTAGACTAGTAGTTCTTTTTTATTATAGTCGTAGTTGTTGACACATTGTCACACTTTATATTGCAACCCCAAGTGACTCTAGAGTTAGAACATATCGATGGCTAGTGTCTCGCAGTCATAATTGATTACTTGTCATCTTGCACAACTAAGCAGTAAGTGCATGGCATGAGCCAGTGAGTGATTATAATTTATCATATTTCCAATATTCTGAATGACGAGTTGAACTTTATAGCATAAAATTTTTAACATCTTGAAAAATTTCTATAGATGGGTAATTTCAAATGTTTCCCTTCTTTTAAAATGTTGATATAAATTATGCCCTTCTTAATTGGAACTTAATTGGAAGGGTAAAATTTAGATTTTAATTTATTTTTTAAGGGAAATTTTAAGGGAAGGGCTAGAACCCTTTGGAAGGGCTGGGAAGGGTTCAATTTTCAGCTATTATGGCATTAATGTTGGCAAGTGGTCCATCCTTACAGACACGACGATCCATAGCCAGTGGAGCGTTTCAATTCCATGGGAACTAGACGGTGGACTCTCGCTCTCCCTGCATCTTCAAACTTGGAGCTTCTTCATGAGCAAACCCTAGCGAGTGATTGATCCAGCAGAGAGGGCCTAGTTGTGTAGTGTGTCGTTTATTCTTTCGTGACATTAATTTACAAATGGTCATATGCCTATTTTTGTTACAATGAATTCGTAACCGTATGTAGTGCCTTTTTTTGTGTTTGTTGCCATTCAATTTGACTCAGAAATGCTTGTCTTGTTTTGTTCACAAAACATTCTATATGAGCCAGAAACCTACCTATTTTCTTGCAGTAATTCAAATTTTTTGTCAACAGACGACCTTCTGCAGATTTTTCATTTGAACTAGAGCCAGGCATTATTATATTTGAACGGAATTTCGACACAGGAGAGCCTGGATTTGCTGCTATTGTTTATGTGCCAGAAGTGTTCCTCTTTGGAAAAAAATTACACTAGTCTTTTTAGCTAGGAATCCTAGAAACTTGTGTAATTGTGGTTTGGAATGTGGAATATGCGCTTGGCTGTTTGAAAGAGCGGATAGCAACATGACAGTCTATGGCAGTTGGGGAAGGAAGCCCTAGCTTCTTTAGTATTAACAGCTCAGTTTTTTATAGGTTTTTGGAAGGGACCGAGTCATGATGAAGGTTGGACTACCCAACACTCGAAGCCACACTAAGGCTTGCTGGGAATCTGTAAGTAGAAATCATGTTTCCTTTCTTTGTAAATTTTCTGTTTCCCTAATAATGCCTTAACTACTTTCCCAGAAAACTGGGCATGTGTTATTTACCTTGAGAAAAACATCTTTAATTCGACAGGAATTTCCCAAATAAGGGAAGACAAAACTTGCATTCTCAAGAAAAATAACACATTAGCTTGGTATCAGAGCCTAATATCTTTTCCCCCCTTTTATATGCTTGTGTCAAATGGTAAACTGGTTCGATTTCCTGTGATTGGGAGCTGGGTTTTTAGTTCTAAAAGAGAGTTATGGATGTTATGGGTTTTACTGGTGTTGACAATACATGCAGCGTCAATCACAACTGTAGTGATGATCTGGAAGAATCGAACTCTGTGAATTGTGGCCGCATGGAAATCGGGTGCTTTAAAATGATGCCAGGTACTGGAGTTGCTAATTATCTTGGTATTGCTAAGAAATGATCCCGTTGCTTTCCCGATAGTGGAAACGAAGAGGATGACGATGAGCTACAAAACAGGGATTCGGGAGAATTTATAACAGGAGGAGGAGGTGTAGTAGCTGTAGGTTCTAGATGCAAAGGTAATTCATTCTCTTTCTCAATTTGTTTTTGATCCCACCTTATTTTCTAGAATCTGTGTCAATCTATGGCAGATACAATTAGAACAAGCATGAGATTTTGATGCTTAATAGGGTAGAATGGAACAAATGATGGATTACATCAGGAAGCTCCGAGTTTGTGGCTGGAAATTTCTTCAAAAGGAGGCTGGATATATTCTTTAGAAAGAGTAGCTCACGGGTCAGATAGAAGAGCAGAGAAAAAAACAAGAGGAAATTGGTAAGTACGATTTCGCTTTTCATCTTGTGCTTGTTTTACAGTTTTCTTTGTTTGGAATATTTGCTGAAAATATTGTTCAGACCTTATTGAATTTTCTTATATAGTACATATATGCTAGTAGAAGAGGAAATGCTATGCATAGAATGATAGAATTAATATTTCTAAATTTCTCTGGTGTAGCATTTCTACCTAGTAATCATAGAAATGAGTTATGTCTTTTGTTAGCAATTGGTGGCTGATACTTTAGCATCGTGGTGAGCACCTCTCTTGAAGGTACCATGTAAGTAGTAAGTTGGAATTGTGATCTCATTAGTTTCATTGCTTTCTCCAGTTTCTACAATGAAGCTTGAGAAAGAAAAGTTGGGTGATGAAGTCACACAGCGAAAACTAAGATGCTCTACTCTTGAAGCAGAGATTTCAAAAGTCAATACAGAAAAAAGGTAATTTAATTTGTTATTGTTGTTCTTTACTCTTAAAATAACAAGCAGTTGTCAGTTCAGTTGTCTGTTTTTCTGGTCCATTGATTGATTACCAGGTTATGTTAAGTGTTTAGCCGAGATATAAATGTATCCAGGAACTTTTGATTGTACATGACAAGGATTCAGAGGCATTGCATATTGTTGGAGAAGAAAAATCAAAGCTTGATAATGAGATAGACAAACTTAAGAGTGAATTGTCAACTTCAAATGATCTAGTGTGCAAACTATTTTATATTACTTTTGCTTTTTCTATGCTTACGACATTACACATTGCGAGAAGTTCATTAGTCATCATTTTAACTTTCCCTTTCAACAATTATGCTGACTTGTTTTTTCCTTTTTTTCCAGATCAAATCTTTACATGATATCAATAAACAATTAACAGAGTATAACACGAATCTTCAAGTGTACAACAGCAAGTTGCAGACTGATGCTGCTATTGCTACAGAAGAGAATATGAAGACAAAACAAGAAAAATATGCTATTGTAGGAACTCTTAGTGTTGTACGAGGCAGTGCTGCTGCTTTGCATACACAACTAGATAGTACTAAGGCAAGTGCATCATGGGTCTGATAATTTCTACTATGCAGGCTATGATATTTATAGCTTTATTGTGAAATTATTTCACCCTTCTATGTACCAAAGCATGTTGTAATGCTTGAAGTCAATTCAAACTAAGCTCAATGCATGTGCAATGATAGCAATTGCTTTTGTTCCCTTGCCTAGATGACTTGTAAGAATGCCGATTAACACTCTATTTATACTGGCAGGAATCTTTGCTTGAAGGAATGAAACAGAGATAGAGAGGGTGCATGGATAACTTCAGCATGTTATAGAAGACATGGATCGATGCATAAACCAAATCCTGGCTCTTACAGAAGAGAATGCAAGGTTTAAAGAATTCACAGGAAAATCAGCATGCGAACTTTAGATACTTACTACAAAAGTAACTTCACTTGAGGTAATTTAAATAGAAGATTATTTTTCAGTCAAAACCATTAAGTGATCTCCTTATACCTTTTGATATCTAAATTTTGTTTTACTAGTTTTTTGAACTTGCATGTGCTCATTAGAAACTATATATTTACTTTCTGAAAGTTTGAAACTGTGAAATAGAACCGAATATAAACGAATTATATTCCATTGTGCCCCAGTCCCAAAGTTCATGAAAGGGAAAATGCAGCCATGAAACATTACTACCAAAGAATTATTTGCTATATTAAATTACATGCTGCTTTCACAAGTTCAACACAACATAAAAAATAAATCATATAACAGAATGTCATGGTAAAACTAAATTGAAAACCAGACCCCATGAAGACCCTCCTCATCAGAAACAACTTGAACATGATAAGTTTATAGGAAGCAACGTATAATAATATCTTAGTGAAGTATATTAGAACCGAAAATATGAACTGCTTGAACTTAATTATGCTTCAACAGCATGACTCAGTTCTAAGGTTACTAAAAAGGCAGAAAGTAGGCAATGTGGCATTAATACCAATTATTTATTTGTTGCTATACTAAAACTGCATGTGCTTTAAGTATGACAAAGCAGAAAAGGCTAATCATAGAACAGGATCCCATGACAAAAGCTGAACGTTAAATACAGGCAAAGAACAGAGAAGAAAAACCTAAACTAAGTGGCCCACCTCTACAAGGGATCCACCCCTTATTTGATAATATTTTAGACCCAATGAATCTTCTTACACATGGGTAGCAGTTTCATCTTCAGGTCTCACAATCTTCTTTGTTGTACCAGCCTGCAGATCAACAACAGACATGCCAATATGAATTGAATCAGGCAAACAATTATCTTTTTGAGCTTCACAATCCTCTCCAATGGGAAGAGTATCATGTCGAAAATCATCCAACAAGCATTTAGAAGAAGCCTTTTTATTGCCTTGTACACTCTCATGAACTTTTCTCAGTGTTTCCTTTCGTAACACCTCTTTGTTCTCCTTCTCCTTTTGCATTCCCAAAGAATTTTCAAAATTTTCAATGCCATCTTTTCTACTCAATTGAACTCCAGCCTGGAGACTATCATGTCTTTCAAGCACTCTTGCTCCATGAGTCCCAAGCTTCCAATAGCCATCTGGACCAGCTTTTAAAAGAGTATTCAATGATAACAGAACAGGATCACCCATGGCTATAATAGCACCTGCTTGTGATACTGCTTCAAAGGCTATTCCAGCGGCTCTTTCAATTGCATCGAAATTCTGTGCCCATTTTGTAGCAGCTGAACTAGCTTCAGAATTGATGTCTATGGAACAACCACGATTTGACATTAGCAAGCAGGGAGTAGCATCGATTTGTCTCTCTTTTATCATTGATGAAAGCTTATGGATTTCTTTCCTTTGATGCCCTTCGTTACCACCTTTAGCTGCACCAGACTAAATACCATGCAATGCATTAGCACTATTCAATGCCTTTGCGGCCATGATTTTTGCTTGAAAACCAGCTTCATGTGCAACCTTTGCTGTTGCTACTACTACTTTTGCAACCGAAGCAGCTGCAGATGCAGTAGCAGCAGTAGATACAAGCTTTACTTCACAGTCAGAACTCACTCCAGAGTATTTTTGAACAACTAACTGGCTCCAAATGAACTGACTGTGCTTGACTGCAGTTGCTGCTAAAGAAGCAGCCTCTTCTTAATACAATCTAGCCTGCTCTATACAGCTTGTTGTTTGCTCAGAAAAAAATGACTCTGTGCCCTCCCTCTGCTCTTGGTATTGTCTGATAATAAGAAGGAGAAGGTACAAATGGCATACTTGAACTTGGGGTCAGGGAAGAATTTGATTTTCCACCGTCATGACTATTCTGGGAAACAACCAATGAACCCTGAGATAATACCACCTGAGACATAGGCAAAGGTATAGAGCCACTGGAGGTAGGCATTGTCATCCTTGCAGGAGTCAACCTGCTAGTTTCATCAATCTCCTCTAATACTTGGCTCTTCCTCCTCTTTCTAGGTCTCTGCTCAACACTCAACTGTCTATCATTTCCCATGCCACCTTTTTGGGTTTCCATCTTATCATTAGTAACAACAAAAGGAATAGTAGTTCCAATCATAGTAGAAGAAACAGAAGGAACAGGAGCTGTAGTCATTTTATGAGGCACAAAAAGTGGTATCGAACTCCTATCATTAAGGGTTTCATGAATAGGTTTGGACACAACAAAGGGAGAAAATGACAATTCAGACTCAAATTTTGCTCGAGGAGTTACCTAGGGTAAAGACGGACTACAAGAAGTCCAATAAGTTGTTTTTCCCATTGCATACTTTCCAAGCTGTGGGGTTAGAGAAATATGCCTTGATGGAGTAATTTGGGGAGGATCCAGGTAAAGGTTCCTTGCAACACTGGTTAATTGAACTCCCTCGTGAATGGGAGTTGGCATATTCCATACAGGAGATGGAGAACTAAATGGATATGGTAAACTCATAATGGTTGATGGATTGTTCATGTGCCCAACCCTCCCCATATTAGGAGAAATTTCCAATCTAATCCTTGAAGAATGACTTTTTGCAGCTGCTAAATCAACTGACCTCGTGCCCATAACTCTTGCATCAGACCAACTTGGAGCAGGACTCACAGTCCGCATACCACCTTCAAATATAGCGCTAGCTAAAACTGATGATATATTCAATCCTGAAGTTTTGGGAGTGTGTGCCTCACAAGCATTACTACATATCTTCGCTTGTATTTTCACTGCAGCCAAACACCAAGATTGTTCCCACAAATTCTCCATGTGATTGGATGAAACACTGCCACTACAAGTTGTTGGAAAACCACTTTAGGGACCTTATTAGATTGTTTGGACCATGCATGCTTGGAAATCATAAGTGCTATGAAGAGATTCTTCAGACCAAATACATTTCAATAAGAAAAGTAGGCAGAATTGGGAATGATAACAAACATCTGGGTAGAAAATATATACCAATAATATCGCCAAAAACTGTTGTCATCATAGATTCTTTTGGCAACGATCCCTCACTTAGGAAAGAAATTCATTATAACATTAGCATTGATCTCTCTGAACAGCATCATCCATTATTACAGTCGTCATTAATATTATCATCAAATACTATCTATTATTATTGTTCTTATATGCTATGTTGCTAACGGATTCATGTCAAAACAAGGTCAGAGCTCAAATGTCCTCCATAAGTTGTGAACCTTCAAGGTCCAAGTAAAGCAGCTTTAGGTCCACTCATAACATATATGGCATGTTCAAAGTATAGTCTCATTATGACACGGTTCCTAGCTGTAAGGTGAACAAATTTAAACTCCTAGAATCCAAAAACCATAAGCTAACTGACGTTTAGAATAAATCTCTAGTAAACTCTACCAAAACAAATGATCTGTATGAACATATTCCTTTAGGATAGGATCAAGCTTGAAAGAGAGTTTATGTGGCAATTTCTGGACAAAATCCTCCTTGTAGAGCCCTAGCTCTCTCCATATTTGCATCATAGCAATGTTCAAGCCCTTTGTGGGCCTCTTTTAACCGCATTCCAGCCACAACCAAACAGGATATGTCACGTTGCATGAAATAACACCACATTGTGTCTATTTGCAGTAGCGATGCATTATCCACCCTCTAATTAGATAGGAAGGGAAAATTTTGTATACAACTAAATTAAGGAGCAACAGAAATAGGAATCCTACATATAAAGTTGGAAAATTTGAGAACCAAATAGATAACTCACCTCGATTACTTTCCGATCACAAACAGAAAACGCCTCCTGCAAGAAAAGCAATTGTCAACAAGTATAAAAAATTATTGACGGTGGAGCAATTGTCTAGGTAATTGAAGGTTGTGATGCCATTTTATGCTAGGACACACTAAATTGTGTGAGAAGCAGAAACTCTAAATTGTGTGAGAAGCAGAAATACTAAATTGTGTGAGAAGCATAAAATCTATTTCAACATCAATTTATCTTCCATTTAGGTGAGTGATTTATGCCCACTTGGGGACACCAGTCTCATTAAAATGGAAGAAACTCAACTAGTATAGACTGTGCTTATCTTGTTGAACTTAGATCCCATAATAGATACTTTGGTTGCCACAGTAGCACTCTATATGTATTCCAATAATCAATGCAAACTCAAAACTTTGATAGTTTCCAGTAGTGGAAAAAGTATATCAATAATATTTAGACTGGTCAAGAACTAGTTGTATGAAAAAGTGAAAGGGTGAAAGTGCTTGCAAGTGCACATTCACATAGTAATACTCCAAGGAATCTAATGAAAAATTCAATTGAGAAAATAGTATCCATAAAGATACAACAATGAATATATTAAATGTTACTTAGCAAATCTAAATTGTTGCAAAGTATGTTTACTACTATGAAAACAATGTGTGGAAAATATACAATACCAATTGATATATGATAGAAATGTAACCCCAATCCTTAATTGATTACCAATATGTGACAAATTAATCAAGCAC
Organism: Pseudotsuga menziesii; assembly: GCA_001517045.1. Classification (NCBI taxonomy): domain Eukaryota; kingdom Viridiplantae; phylum Streptophyta; class Pinopsida; order Pinales; family Pinaceae; genus Pseudotsuga; species Pseudotsuga menziesii. The sequence goes on along the minus strand of LPNX010334389.1, from coordinate 2,179,741 downwards.
CAATTGTTATCAACTTCTAAACACTTACAATCCACTATGACAGAGATGTGACACTTTTTATGAGAAATGCAATCTCCAGTAGTAACCACAGTATGTCAATAAACAACTATTATTTGTATCTTAAATAAAAATTGTGATAAACAAGTGAAAGTATGAATAAGAGTGTTGTGGCCTTATTTATTTGTGGACTGTGAGTAACTTGTAGGACATCGACAATATGTGTTGCTAGATGCTTCTTGAAATCTGAGACAAGACTATCCCAATGTTAGGATTTATGACAAGAACGCAACTAACCTTCAAGGCCTGCTAATTACATGTTATAGCAGCTATGACCGAGGTGCATCATGGTCATCCTGAATATGAGTTTATGTAGGGTCCCATCAGGGATATGTTGCTTGTTAAACTCAGATTGAAGGGTATGGGACTATTTTAAATAGTTACAAGAACAATGGGGGTCTGAGATTTAGTTTGTACAGAATTAGGAGGGGGTTTAGGAAGCATATTTATGACTATCCTAAATAGACAACACCAAAAAAATGGAGGAATGTTTGGTGTTTTTAGAGGAGGGCCAAGAAATTTAGGATGAGGTCTGGGTAAAGGTCCAAGTCTAGATAGCGAAAGGGGAAGGCCTCAAGTCTGAATGAGACTTTTATTTCTTTGATCTAGACTATTAGCAATCCTTTATCATAGGCTGAGGTATGGACAAGGACAAAGAAAAGGGTCCAAGGGATTTTAGTTTATGAATTAGTAACTAGGGCTTAGTATCTAGGTTATTCAGGGCTGTTAGAAAATAAATGTTTCCTTGACATGCCTAAGGGTAGGACAGAGGATAGGGTTTAGTTTTGGGAACTAGGGTTGTGTAAGGGTCTGTCCAAAGGTTTGTAGCTAGGCTGTAGGTTAAGCAGTCACTTAGGGTAGGATAGGGATTAGTATAGGGAAGAGGGTCGAGACTATTGGGTGAATTAGGTTATAGTTTAAGTTTGTATCAAGACTCTATGGGATATATACTATCCCTAAGAAATAGGTCACAAGGAACAACAAAAGTCCTTCGGAAAAGTGTATGTATACCTTGATTATATAGTGTATCCCTATCTGGCGACTCCATATTAATAGATATTATGATCAATCAAATTAAAGCACCTTTTGTGCCCTTGAAAGGAAATTTACCCGTCATAAGGAATTTCCTGGAAAGATCAGTTGTATTGCCAGCTAGTGCACATCTCCATAAAGTGTATCCAACAATGTGATTAATTTTAGAAGATATGGACTTTCTGAAAATACAAAGTTGCCCACAAAGACAAGTCTTAGGAAAACTAAAAGTATCCTTTTGAAACTCTCATCCTACCATGCATGCATCAAATATTTCATGTCATATGCAAGCATATTAAACTTGCTGGACTAAAAAAAACTTGTCTGGTCTTTACTGTTATGAGTATGAACTGATCTTTAAGAAAAACTGATCGGAAGACCACAAGCAAGAATCCTATTCATTCTTTAATGTTGAGAATGAAGATCTGTGACTATGTGCTAAATTTTTCTAAAGCACTCATGGACGGTAGATGCTAAATCATCTGCTAATTTTTCCACAAACTATCAATGCTAAATATTGACTTTTGATTAGAAGTTCATCCAATAATATATCCATGAACCATCGACATTGAATCAATGGAGATGAACTTTTTGAGAAGCTCATCCTGAGTGGTAACAGGGCCAAAGGACCAAAACAAATAATATTTCACTTAAATAATCCACGCCATGACCCCATGACATGACCTATTCTCACGGCTAACTACTAACATCCTTACATTTTGATTTTGATATTATTAAACTTTCAACCAGGCACTCTGTACTTATAGATTGCAAGTGAACTGAGCTAACTTTTTATGTTTTTTGATTACAAGACAAATACATTGTTATCCTCCTAGCTCTGATATGTTTGCCTATTCTTTTGGATTTCATTTGACAAAACTACGATGAAATCAATAGATGGTGTTTTCCAGTTTTCACTTGGGATGAGAAATTGGTTGGAGCAGACCTGAAAAATACAGTTTGGTGCTTCTTTTGTGGTCATGCTTTTGAAACATTGGTATACTGCTGAGATTCCTTTCTTGTTCCATTTCGACAGTTGATTACTCATATCTTATTCCTTGTATAACATGTGTGCTTGGATATGGGAAGTATAAGGCATTCCTGCATTTTCTACTAGTAAACGTTGAGCTCAAAACTGAGAAAACTCAGTGTTCATTCATAATTGGAGAGATATTTGATTGATACTGAAAGCTGGTAATTATCTTGAAAGTTCATTTGTAATTGTTTTACTTGACCTGCACGTCATCCCTAATCTTTTAGGCCCTACACAAAGTTGAACTTCTTCAAGGCAAGGTGTTGGCAACTATATTCTGCTTGCCCTTCTTACACCAACTACAAAATTGGAAATATGAACCATGATTAGATATGGATGTTTATTCTTTTTTACTACAGAAAGTTTCACATTGATGGTCACTTTCATATTTTCATTGATGTATTTCTTCCTGGGTTGTACTCTTTTAATTTTCAATTTTATATATTGAACTAGCCATGTCTTGTTTGTGTATCTATTACAGATTGGAGAAATGAAGAAGTTAGTTGATGAAGGGAAAATAAAATACATTGGACTTTTTGAGGCTTCTAGGTCAACAATTCGAAGAGCTCATGCTGTTCATCCTATAACAGCAGTTCAATTAGAGTGGTCCTTGTGGACTAGGGATGTAGAGGATGAGATTATTCCAACTTGCAGGTAGAGGTATTGGAGTTCATATTTACCATGTGGCCACTTTCTTAATAGTATGAATTTCAAATTTCATATTGAAACTTTCATTGCAGGGAGCTCGGTATTGGAATTGTGCCATATAGCCCTTTAGAGAGGGGTTTCTTTTCTGTTGGAGCAAAGTTGGTTGATAACTTGGTAGATAATGATTTCAGAAAGGTATTTGGGATCCATTTAATCTTACTCATGGATTTTAGATTTATGAATGGTTTTTGTATTTTAATAGATGCTTGATTATTTACACAAGCTATCTAAGTTTCTACTATTTTTCATGTTATATGACAGAGATATTGTTTGAAATTAGTAATATTTAGATATTAATGGTTGTTGCAGGGGCTCCCATGCTGCACAGGAAAAATCATTTAGTATGAGGATCCCAGCTGTTTAAGGCTCCTCTAATCCTAAAACAAGTTCATCTCTTTCACTTTCAATGTCTCCAACATTAAATCTCCCTGTCTTGGTGGTGAAAGCTGCGGCATCAGGGTTGAGTTCTGATCATGGCAAGCTGTTGGTCAATAAGGGTGGGTAGTCATCAATGTTTATATCTTAAAAAAATATTGATTCCAAACCTAATGCAATGAGTGGAACATATATAAAATTAAATTCACGTGTAAATACCACTAGGGAAGATTTCCATGGAAAGAATGCCAGTTTAGTTGATCCTACTATGAAATGTAGGAGTCGTGAAGGTTTTAAAAGTCTATTAAAGAATTCGTCCTCTGACACACACAAGGGTTCATCTGAGCTGGGCAGTGGGCACATTGAAATAGCAAGAAGTGAAAGAACAGATGCAGCTTCAGTGTCATCTGGTATTATTTGTGTTGGACTTTCTAAAGATAGCTTTCCAATATGTGTCCCTCAAAGCAATAATTATTTAGTTTGTATATTGATATCTATCATAAATTTGTTTGAATATCATCATTGTCAAGCAATAACAAATTCTTAAAGGGTTCTAGCTCAATGGTAGAGCACCTGCCTATAATTAGGCAGGAGGTTGGTGGTTTGATTCCTCCATGCCTTATCATAAATTTGTGACTACAAAAACGACTAAATTCACATATATACGACTATTAGTAGCTAATTTCCCGTATCTTAGTTGTATTTAGCTTAGTCATTAATATGTTAACATCTAGTAGTTTATTTAGTCGTATATTTGGTCATTAATGGTTGTAATCAGTGACTAAATCAGCGACTAACTCAGGGACTAAATCAATGACTAAATCCATGACTAAATCAATGACTAAATCATTTACTATCAATGACTAAAACAATGACTAAATCATTGGCTATCAATGACTAAATCATTGGCTATCAATGACTAAATCAATGACTATCAATGACTAAAGCATTGTCTATCAATGACTAAATCAATGACTACTAAGTCAAGCTATTAATGACTAGTGAAATACGACTAACTATAAGATAGTGGAAATTTGCTACTATTAGTCACCGACTCAAAAATAGTCGTTTATAGCATGATTTTAGTCATTTTTTTAGTCATTAATTTCTCATTTTCTACTAGTGTGGGCCCAAAAATATCCAATGCCTTATCATGCAGGTTCTTATAAAAAACATTGTTTCCTGCAAAAAACATATGATCATTAACTAAAACTAATTTGAGTTATGTGGATTTGAATTACATGAAAAAAAACACATAATGAAATTAAATAATAACTGCAATATTTGGTATCTTGATTGGAATATATTCATCGTTTTCTAAGAAGATAACGGGCAATGACCCCTTGCTAACCACATGTATTGCGCTATGATAGCAACTATCACATTCGATGCCATCGTCCTCTCTATCATCGTGTGGAGTAGTGGTGGTTGAAGGGCCATCTTCACATCCAACATCTATTGAGGGTGTGGAATCTAAAGTGCATTGTTATGTAGGAGAGAAAAATAGCCTTTTGGTACGGTAGATCGACGATGTGTTGAACCATCGCTACTACCAATACCGACCCCTGCAGCCTGTTCTTGATACACAGATTTTGGCTCCAAAAAAATCTAAAGAATAAAACTTCAATTGATTAGAACATATAAAAAAAAGAGAACTAAAATAACATAAATGAATATATGTAGTTCGTAAAAACTTTCAAATATGCCCCTTGCCCCGTATTTTTTTTATCTTTCTCCTCAATTCATCAATTTGTGCCTGTATTTATTCAGTCATTGGATCGATTAAAATTAGATCAAGAAGGTCTAGATTGCACTTTTCCAAAGCCAATTTCACAGTATCCATTGGGTCAGTTGAATAATCTATCTCTTCCTCATTGACCACATTATCACCTTGATGTGGTGTGCTCTACGAACGTCAATAAAAAAATCATGTAAAAAATATATAATGCATATAATAATAATAAAAGTACTATAATCATGTTTAGGTACTATTACGCTATCATTTACCTGATGCGACAGCATTGGTGCCTTCACACGATCACCCTGCCACAGTACAATACGCAATACATATTCATATTGATAACTAAAAATTGAACCATGTATAATAATCTTGATTAATATATAATAATAATAAAACGTTATTCTTACTATGAGAGTAAACTTTACCTGTCCAAAAGCTGTAGGTGTGCTCATAGTACCGCCCCCCTACCACAATACAATAAGAATGATATCATATTGAAAGATTGAGCTCAATAGAAAAAAAAATGTCAAATGTTAACAGATGTAATATAATCATGAATTGTAGTTACTATTACATTGATGCTATTAGGTACTATTAAACTAACAATTACCTCATGTGTCACCATTGGTGACTTTCCACGACCAGCGTGTGGCATATGGCCACAATCACCCTGCCACGATATAAGAATCAAGACATATTAAAAATGAAAAATACATATATAACAATGTCTCTTAAACGTGATTAATGAAAAGCATGACATATAAATAACCATGTGTATACTATAAAAAGCATGACATAAATAAACTTGATGCAAGAGAAAAATAACAAGTCATCGATCAAAGGTTGAGTTAAATGTTGTATAAGAAAATTACCCCCATAATAGCAACCCCCGCATCTATTTGATTCAAACCACAATCGATCAACAACTCTTCACCTGCAACTATTGATTTTGTTGCACATACGAATACACGATTTCCTTCATGCCCCTCAAATATGAAATTGGGTAGCTTATGTGTTGACCCTGGTCGTGTGTTATTTATAAACCCTGCGATATTTCCTGAATATTTTGGCCTTCCACCAGTATACATAGTTGATCCTTTGTTCAAACTATTTTCCAGTAGTTGACAATAATTTTCTTCCACTTCATATGTCCACATACTTCACGTATATCGGACCAACAACAACCAGTCATTGTATTTGTTGCATGGACTGACATACTCCATCGATTCATTTTCAGTGCCATATGACACATTTATGCCATCCATGGAAAATAGCCACAGTCCATGTAAAGAGGATGGAGCAATGCGATAAGTCCTCCCATTGAGGAAGAAATTCGTGTCCACTTCGGGTAGCTCCTTGGGTAGCCATCATTTAACAAGATTTCTATACCTCAGGGGAAACTCAATGTCACCTATGCAGTCATTATCATAACCACATGATCCTCCTTCAAAAACAAAAATTTGCATGCATCTACGAAATTTTCTCCTTACCTTTTCACCTCTAGTTGATCTCGACCTATTAGATCTTGTATTAGACGTCTTGCTTTCAACCTCTTCTAGTCTATCTTACTCACTTGAGGAAGATAGATCCGACAAGTACCTATTTGGTGGTACCTACAATCATTAAAATTGGGTATTATTTATTGCATCCAAACATTATTTAGGTGCAAAATAGATTATTTTGGGTATTATTTATTGCATCCAATCATCGTTCCTTACAAGTTAGACCTGTAGCTTCGTCTTGTAAAGTAGATGTGATCCAAAACATCCTTAGGCAGATAGGATCCATGGTATGAGATAAATACCAAGACATGAACAAGCTATAGATCAAGGCAAGACATCCATCTCCATGCAAAGTATAGCAAAGGAGATAATCGCATTTATTTGAAGAGTACCATGGGATGATACAGTAAATCTATGAATTGATTTTGAAATTTATTTTACTATTTTTCACATGAGAATCATTCTCTAGAATAGGCTCTGAATTAGACAATTATAGCATTTAAGAAGATTTTCTTTCTTATTGTTTCTATTATTTATGTTGACCTTCAAGTATTGTGCTTTGAAATAGGTTGTGAGAAAATCAAAATAACATAAAATGGGATATATGTTGATATTTTCTCTTCTAATTTTCCTCACCCACAACAGGATTTTAACCAAAAATTCGATGACAGAATCTGACATAAAGTACAGATGTGTCGGATTGCAACGATGAAAAGTACTGTACCTTCTGATTTCATTTAGTAGTCATCAGATATCCGACGTCCTTAGCGTAGGTTTTTTGACGACACGTTGCAACACTACATCGTCAGTTATGTGACAAGAAGGTGTCGAATTTGCGACGACACGTGGAGGATGAGTCATCGAATATGTGACGACAGTGTGCCAAATTTTTGATGACATTATAAGGATGGGTCGTCGGATATTTGACGTCCTTGGGCTATTTTTTGAAATAATTTGAAGACATATTGCAAATAATTTAAACCCATATTTCCAACAGTAACTAGGTTCATATCATCGAATATTCGACGAATATCGAATTATAAATATAAACATTTTAAACATTCTGACATGTTTTCTATAGAAGCGACGGATTGTTTGTGAAAAATATTTATTCCTCAACGGACGGTTTGAGGAATTGTTTTATTCTTCAACGAGCGAGTGTGGGAATTTTTTATTATTATTCGATAGACAGTTTGCGGGAATTTTTTTATTCTTCGACAAACCTCCGTTTGAGAAAATTGTGATGTGTGGAACTTGATTTTTTAATATTGTCGATAGTATTCATTCATGAAGTTTGTGACAAAATGTCAAATAGAAATAATCCTAATCCAAACGAACACAATCGATAATTGGTTGCTAAACTATGGGATGCAGCGAAACGAAGGGGTGATGGAAAATGTTATTGTCCATGTACTCAATGCAAGGGATTTAAGAGGAGAAGAATATTGATCTCAATAGCCACAAAACATTGCAGGGAACATGGACACACTGAGGGGGAAATGAGTATCATCCATTTGTAGGTTTAGCATTATAAAGTTATTCATGTTTTTTGCTTTGGTAAATGTATTTATTATTTTAATATTTACTATATTAAATTATATCTATTTATGTTTTCATGTATTTATAAAGGAAAGACACCCTACGACATAATGTCCTAAGGAAGTGCTTTCATAACAAGTTCCGAATCAAGATCATGGAGCGTCTATGTTTAATGGAGAACAAGTGAATGATCATATTGAACAAGATGATCATACTGATAATGTAGTTGAGGATGATGGTACAAATATATTGATCCATGATTCATTTAATGTTAGAATGGATGATGACGATGACGATGATAATGAAAATGATGATGACTTTGATGATGTTCACGATATACCTCTTCTCGATAAGGCATATGAACCCCTTTATGAAGGCTCGAAAACAAATCTTCTCTCTGATGTATTGTTGATAATGAACTTGAAGGTTATTAATGGTCTTTCAAACATATCAATCACACGGATGCTATGGTATGTAAAATAATCCATCACATCTATACGATCATGATAAAGTTTATATGTATTCCTCTAATAATTGTATTGTTAACTCATTATTGATCATCATACATATGAAGTGTGTTTCATTAATATTATTTATTTATTACATTAACTATATTTTTATTTATTTTTATGCAGCTTGATAGCTGAATTTTTGTTACCACCATCAAATATTTTACCATGCACAGATCGAGATTTATCTTCCATCATGAAAGAGATTGGAATGAATTATGAAGCAATTCATGCATGCCCTGATGAGCATTTTATATATTATAATCAACATGAATTTGCAACAGAATGTCCAGAATGTCATATAAGTAGATATCGAACAAATCAAGTAAAAAAAAAGGTACCTCAGAAGGTTCTTCGTTATATTCCCATCATTCCACGTTTGCAACGATTGTTCAGGTGCAAAGGCATAGCGCAATTTATGGATTACCATGCCAGGAACAGAAGTCAAGATGATGTTATTCGAATGCCTGCAGATGGTTCTGCTTTTAGAGATATGGAGGAAAAGTGGCCTCACTTTAAAGAATAACCACGTAATCTTAGGATTTCTTTGGCAGCAGATGGTGGTAATCCATTTACATGATGTGTCCTATTTTTGTTATCAACAATAATAGTCCTCCATGGTTATCAATAAAGAGGGAGCACATAATGTTGTCGATGATTATTCCAGGTATTTTGTGTCTACAACTATTTTATTTCTAATGTAGTTGTGGCATCTATATGTCGTATTATGTTTCCTAATTTCATTTGTATATTTTTGTATTTTACTCTTTTGCATGGTTTATATATCTTAATGGTTCTCACAATGATATATTTTATATGTACTTCAAATCAATCAGGTAAGTTCCAAGTCAAAGATATGAATGTATATATCGAACCTCTTATAGATGAGCTACTGAAGTCATGGAATGGAATCTCTATGTATAACGTATCTAGATCAATATGACAAAGGCAATTTCAATTCCATGCAATGGTTGTATGGACAATACATGATGCCCCTGGGTTAACCCAATTTTGTGGTTTGTATTTTTAAGTTCCACTTTAATTGCATTTAATTATATGAAGTAGTTAATATATTTTATATATAATTATAATTGACATAGATATTCCATATCTATATATTGTAGGTCTTCAAACAAAGGGTAAATTTGCATGTCCAGTTTGTGGTCCTAAGATAAAATCTCGTCGCTTAAAAAGCTTAAGAAAGGAGGTGTTTGATGAGTATAGGAATTTCCTCTCTAATAATCACAGGTGTAGAACAACCAAAAAAATATTTTCAATGGAAGCAGGAGACTGCATTAAAACGAGGAATGACACCTCACCTTTGGAAGATGCAATACAATAGAAATCGTCATCATGGTACGTATGGATCATCGTATATGAATTGTTATGTATTTAAATTTTTATTGTGAGTTGTTTACTGTAGTGGCCATATTTGATTTATGATGTAATTTATTTACAAAATAATATTCATGATTTCCATCGTGATCGTGAAGGAATTTATTTTCTTCCACGAGGAATGAAAAGTTATCCTATACAATTCAGCAGGTTGCCCTACTATGAGCACCTACAAATTGCTCATTTGTTTGATACAATGCATATTTGAAAGAATGTGACTGAAACATTATAGCGACTACTAGAGCTAAGGAGGGAGAAATATAAAATTGTGAAAGCTTGCAAAGACATTCAAGAAGGTAACCATGCAATGAAAGACGTCATCCAATTTCATAGCAACAAAGACCAAGTTAATATAAACTCAATTCCATGGATGTTTACGAAGCAGCAAAGCAATGTTGTCAAAAAAGTAATACGGAAAATTAAATTTCCCACTGGATTTTGTGCGAAATTGAAGATTATCATAACAAAAAAGTGATTTTGCAGGGGTCAAAACACATGATTAGCACGTCTTCATCAAGTTAATTATTATTGTTATGTCCATATAATATTTTTTTTCATTTTATTGCATATATTTTTTTTCTTGTTTATATACTATTTGTTTAATAAATGGCGTGGTTTGTATATTGATACAATATGTTCTACCTCTCTCTCTCTGGGAAAAATTCAACAACAATGTCAAACAAGTTCTATATAATCTTGGTAAATACATGAGGTAACTAGTGATTAGTTGCTTGTGCTTAGTGTTTCTTTAATTCTCCGTATAATTTATATTTTTTTTTGTGCACTATTTCATGATATGTAATTTAATGTTTTTTTTTGTTAAATATCGTTATTGGTTTGCGTCACTTGTAGATGGTTGAGATATAAAGAAATCCATAAAGAAGATATAAAGTATTGGAGGAGAGAAATTCCTCGTCTCATGTGTGAAATGCAGAAGCATCTACCTTCGACATTTTTCAATGCACAGGAACACTACCTCATACACCAAGTTGAGGAGATTGAGTTGTGTGGACCTGTGCAATCAAGGTCCATGTGGATGGTTGAGAGGCACTTGAAATTTATGAAGGGTTTGGTGAGACAACGAGCACATGTTGAGGGTTCTATGATGGAAGGATATACGGTATACCAAAACATGTTGTATGTTAGTGAATATCTTCCTATTTTAGCTTCAAAGCTCAATTTACGTCACATTTGTGATACGAACTCCAATAACAAATTTGAAGGGAAGCAACTGAAGGGGAAAGGTAGATCAAGGAAGGTGAAAGGTAATTATTAGCTAGTGGATGTTTATTATATCGTTCATATTCTAATTGCATTTTCTAGTTATTGCATCAATTAAGAGCATATAATTTGTTTAGGAAATTTACACATGTCTTTCATTTTAATGATTATTATCATCAAGCAGTTGGTTGAGAATGGGATGCAATTCATTTATACATCGCAAACAATCTTGACTGGATGAAGGTATGTATTGAACGATGCAAACAATCGTGTCATGGAATATCATGGGAAGGTGTGGATTCTTTGGTAAAAGCAGCACATCGGAATGGAGATAGAAATCTTACAGAAAGGGAAATTTTGATTTAGCATATGGTTTAAAAGATAAAATGGAAAGCATATTAATCAATCACTCTGAATCTTTTATTTTGAAAATTGCATTTTGACGTACATGTTTTTCTTTTCCATGTATTGCTGCATAACTATTGAATCATTGTGTAATCTTTTCGTGTATTGCTTGTTGCAAGTAAAACACCATAAGACTATGGTCTACAATGGTTGTATATATTGGATCAAAAAATTGGATGAAACAAAGAAAACATAAAATTGTGGGATATCTTCAGTATTTGAGGTGACCAATGTTTCATTTAGAAGTGACAGACATCCAAAACTCTTTGAAAATCGATACTATGGGTATTTGGAAGATATTATACAGTGTGACTTTAAATCCTTTAAGGTAGTTCTATTCGTTGCCAAACGGTACAGGTTACGATTGAATCAACGTGATCCCGATAGAACTATTATTGAACATGATAATGGATTTACAATGGTAAATACAAGGTTGTTTGAGCTAGGAACGGAGCCCTGTGTTATTCCAAGCCAATGTGAACAGGTATTTTACTCGGAGGTTCCAGGTAAAGAGGGCTGGTCATTTGTTGTGAGACACGATCCAAGGGGAAGGCCGGTAAAGTATAACCTAGATGATGGTAATGAAGAGGGTTCTCTGGAAGAAGAAGACGATGATGAAGAGCATGATCAACATGAGTTAGGTGATGATGATGATCCAACAGAAGATTTCCAAGAAATAGTTGAATCAAATGATGTAGCAGACAATGCCCATGAATATTATACTGATGATGACATGATGAGCATAACTAACTTAGATGATGATGATGATATGGCCAATCCTTACAATGTTGACTCTGGATCTGATGATACAGATGATGACTTGGATGAAGAAGCCGATGATGTGGATGAATAATATGATGAAATATATTGAAAGGTAAATATTTAATTAGACCTATTCTTTTATCTTTAAAAAAAAAAAGTTACTAACATCACCATCATAGTTATCATCGTAATCATGTTGATCATCATCGTCATCATCATCGTCGTCGTCATCGTCAGCACCATCATCATCATTATCATCATCATCATCATCATCATCATCATCATCATCATCATCAAGAGCGTCATCATCATCATCATCATTATCATCATCATCATGACCCTCATCATCATCATCATAATCATCATGATCATAATCAGGTGCCATCATCATCATAATGATCACACTTATCATTATCCTCATATTCATCGTCATCTTCATCATCGTCATCATCATCGTCTTCATCACCATCATTACCATAATGACCATCATCATCATCTTCATCATCATTGTCATCAACATAATCGTCATCATGATGATGATGATAATCATCATCATCACCATCATTGTCATCGTCGTCATCAACATCATCATCGTCCTCATCAAATTGAAATATCATCATCATTATCATCATCAACATCATCATCATCATCATAATCATCATCATCATCATCATCATCAACATCATCATCATCATCATCATCAACAACAACAACATCATCATCATCAACATCATCATCATCATCATCTTCATCAAATTGACGATGATGATGATGATCATCATGGTCGTTGTCTTCATCCTCATGATAATCATCATCATGATCAACATCATCATCGTGGCCGTACCTTAAAGATCTTTCCTTTTATCTTGGGTCAGGAAACTTAACATCATAAATATAGTCAGAGCATGTCATGAAATTAGAAAATATTATCAAGAAACCATTTCCTACTATAATCATGTCATTTCAAGGATATCCCATCATTATATCATCGTCAACAAGGATCATAGGAATTATTGCAGTTACTCAATATATCAACGTAATTGTAATGGAGTCATATGTATCCCTAAGACAGATTTGATTTGACCATCATGTCAACATATAGCATATGAAAAACATCATCATAACCTTATCATTATAAACATCAGAGAATGCCATGTTTCTGCAGTGATCATGAAAGCATATCATCACTACTTTATGAATAAATGACAATTGACATATCAATATAATTAAATTGTTTATCCTTCATTTATTAGAGAATAATTATATATGAAAATATGCTAAACTAAGCACTCCAAATGATCATCAAATGAAAGTCAATCAACAAAACATCAGAATCTAATATTAGTTCACCATCTTGTTGCTTTGTGATAGATGAAAGATATCATAAAAGTATCTCAGTGACTAGGGAAATACCACCCAATTTGGTCACTGATAGAGATATTATGGTAGCTTTAACTTTTGAATTTCTACTATGAGTGAAATTCATGTTCATCATCCATCTCCATTCTCAATATTCTTGTAGAAATTATTAGCTATGTAACTTCTTGTTTAACCTTCGGTTTGGAAATTTAATTTATGAGGTCATGTATGTAAATCTTCCCCAAAAATGGTTAAGTTGGACCCACAAGGTTGGAAAATATCCAATGCCAGGGTATTTTAATTCTTAATGCTATTCATATTCTTTGTATACCTATCAACACAAATAACCAAGGTATTTGTACTAGACTTGTCTTCTTTCACAATCACAATTATTCCTTCTTTTAAGTTTTACTAGTTTAAATCTACCTTATCCCATAATCATGTTTAGCGTAATTAACGTATCTGTATTTGTTAACTCATAATCCTAGTGCATATTGTTCACAAAATAAATATGTAAAGCTTATAGAAGATTATTACAATTTTTCTTTCTTTCTTTGGGGTGACGTTTTCAGAGCAATGTTGACCAGTGACCATTTATTATGAATATTTGAGCTAACCAGAAATTTATCCACCATGATCTATTTTGTTACTAGTAATTATAGCATATTAAATACTTGTTGAATGATCTCAAACAACATTTTAGCTTCATATCCCTCTATCTATGTATATCCAAATATACATTTGAATTTTCCTAGATGCTCTGCTTCTTTGACCACCAAGTTCCAACCCAACTTCATTTAGAGCTCCTAGAGAACATAATTCAACAAATGACAAAAAAAGAAATATCGTAAACCTCTTATTTCTAAAGAAATGATTATCACCTAATTAAATGTGGTTTAAATTACAACTTGAGTTAAGCTAGCCATCTATAGTCATTTTCATTTATTCTTGATAACATGCTTGTCCAAGCGTTCACTTAATATTCACTCTCTAGTATCTAGACTTCTTGTCTTTCCCTGATTATTAAGCTGACTTGTAGAGGGGGAGAAGGTCCATTTCCTATATCCGATAGCATTGAGAATACTTTGAACTACAAGGGGATGCTGGAGGAATTTGTGTACCTTTATTGAATGCTTTACTGAAATATGTAGTGCCTTATGATATGGTCGATGGTAGGACATGTTGTAACTTCACTTGGCTTAGTAAAGAGGGTCATGTAATTTCTTGTGGAAACAATTGCCAATTTCATATTTTGCTCAATGGATTATACATGACATCATGTATCTTCAAATGAATGTCTCCCAATGCTGTCACAATTCATTATACAGAAGGTTCAAAAATGCTTATTTGGGCGCCTTTGAGAATCGTATATCGATATTGCTTTGTATAAATCACTTGATTCAAATCACTGTCCAGATCTGGAATAGAAACCACAGATTGGTAGATCTACCATTCAAAGGGAAGATCCATTACTATATTGTTCTTCCATATTTATTGAGAATATCTATAGCGTTTCAAGGGTAGAACCATCAATTAAAGATCTATATATCTCTTCTCCAATTCTAGGGCATAAATAAATGGGCATACGGATCTATAACTGAAGCTACCTATGCAAATGTATTGAGCCTATATTTTCAGTGTTTCAAAGGAAAATCCATTGAGAGCAGATCTATTTGTCTCTTTACTTAATGAGATCTATTATGATGGGGAGGGGTCCTCCAATTTTATTCAACCTCCAACAAAACCATTTGATAGATCCTACATAGTTTTCTCTTGTATGTGTGCCACGATATCTGCAACGCACATGTAAGAGTGCACACAACTAGATATGTATGAGTGGATTTTTTTTCCTTCATCGAAACAAAAACATCCATTCCACCAACATTTTGAGCACTTTATCTAAAATTTCATGACCTCGAGTAGATTTAGTAAACTTCATAAATGCTTAAAATTTGCCCACAACCAAGACTCTTGTTTCTTTTTAAATAACAGAAATCTGTAACTGTTTATATGGTTAAGAAAGTTGGAAAGCATTGTCAAAATCACAGGGGTATTTGAACTAAATCTCCATGCATGAAGCATGCAAAAATATTGAAGAAGCTGATAATGTCATTATGCCTTCCCAAACCTTAAAGCATTGATTTATGGAAACATCTTCCTATTTGAGAAAGTGCTTTTTTTGCCATTTGTTCAAAAGGCAATATTTATTGTAATCTTGTTTCCATGGAATGTGGGAGGCATATAACTAAAGAAAACATGTGATAAATGTGCCTCAAGGAAATGGCCATTATCAACCAATTTTACTAGACTGTCACAATGCAAATTGCATTCACTATTACAACTCAATATTGAGGATGGCGTCCTCAAATTTTACAAATCAATATTGATGATCGCATCCTCCTAAGTTCCAAGCATGGCTAATTTCTATTGGTTCCCAAGTTTTTGAAATGTTTGAGATTTTTCCTATAAAGTAATTGAAGATTGCATTATTGCTATAATTGAGTTGGGTAAAACAGTCTTGGAATTTTCATCTTTTTACTACTGATTTATTTGGGATGAGGGTGGTTTTATAAAATTTCCTTGGCATGTATACAATGAAATTCCACAAAAGAGCAGTCAGGAAAATGATAATTGAGATACTGCATATGGTTAAAATGAGTCTTAAAATATACAATGACAAGAAAATAGATCAGACATAAAAGGTATGGTGATTACTTTTCAAGAAAATAGATCGGGTACAAGTTCATTTTCAAAATTGCACTTGCTCTTATCCATGTTTTTGAATTTGTTTATGAATCCTATGGAAAACTCAATGCCATAGGAATCATGTTCGTTTTACTTGAACGGCACCGATGGGGGACTATATGCTATGGTTTATGAGCACTATTCATGCCTAAAATTTTAGTTGTATGTGACAATTGAGTTCATCTTTTGCTTAGATGTTACATGTAAAATGTCAATTTGATCCTTTAAAATGTGATTGGAACTCCTGTAAATACAATTTATTAAATGCATTTTCTAAAAGCCCTCATGGAAGTCCTATTCAATGCATGTAGGCATGCCTACATGTTTTCAATCTAAAAATATTTTTAGTATTTTTTCCTTTTTCTACATGATACTTTTCCAAGACAAACGATTTCCCACTTGTTAGGATATTGATGGTATTAATTCAACATCATAAATATTGATACGTAAATTAGGGTAAAATTTACAATGGAACAGACCGATATGTGCATGTACTGCAGTCTATGCAGTGACTGGCAGATATTTGAACTAATTTTTGAGCACCTTCACTTGACTCCTCCAAGTCAAAATTATTCAATGTTTTATCATTTCTTTAATTGCCAGACCAATCCCTTGTGAAGTGATCACGTTTTTAAGAAGACGACAAGTATTGTGAGCCCAAATATTTCCATTGACATCTAAAATGAATCATAAGGTAGACAATTACCGTGAAAACAGAATTCAAGATGAGATTATGAAGGGAGAGATATCATTTGGATCTAGAGATGGAGATAGAGCATCTGAAGTTGGACATGGATCTACAACTACAACATCTGCTAGAATTAGGGTTGAAACTGAGACTGGATCTGGAGCCAAATGATCTGGACCTAGAGCATATGCAATTGTTTTAGTAAGTAGGATATTGCTTGCAATCTAAAAATAAATCGAGAACATGAGCATAACTCTCACGTAGAAGAGAGACATCAATCCAATTTGGACTTGAGCACTACTTACTATAAAAATTAACATCTATTTTTTTTCATATATGGATCTCATTTAATTTATTGGATTGCTTTATTTTTCATTTAATATTGCTTTCGCTGGAGATGGAGGGATTGGATTTCAGTTGAATATGACTGCTCTACCTTAGGACCATGGGCCCTTAGGTATATACAAAGACATTGACTTGACCAAGGCCACATATGTCTGCCTACAAGATTATTTTGTCAAGGAAGATAGCGTCCAACCCTAGGTGAGGCCCATCGTACGAGATTGAATCGATCTAAGAAAGTTTTCAAGTGAAAAAATCATCAACTTCCACACCATTTTCCCTAGATTTGCATACAAGGTCAATCAAGGTCCGTAAAGCCTTATTTTGATGTGATCCATCAAATGCATTTCATGTTGTGAGAATTCTGCTCATTTAGCAATTACTTTACTTATGTATATTATTGAATACATTCTTATGTTGCTCCTTGAACATTAGGGTTGTTAAGTACATGGGAAGGGGATGTACCCTAGGTATTCTCGGAAAGTAACAAGAGAACAAGGATGGCTAGAGGGATAGATGATTTGTCTTTGAAATAAATATAGAATGGGAAAGGATCATGAAAGTATCCATAGTACAAGTTGACCTTGTCTGAGACTATGGTGGGTTAGGAAAGGTAACATACAAGACGTGGTACTTGTAATAAATTAAAGGCTAGGTAAACATAACAAAGAGACAAACTACCATCTCTAGTCCTTACCAGGACCAACAACATATACTTAAAGAGCAGAGAATGATTAAATATGTGATACTCTCCTAACCTTAATACTAAAATAGTGCCTTCTATCAGTTGGCCAGGCCTATCCCATGGGCCATAAAGAGTAAGTAAATACAACACTGGAAACTTTATGATTGATAAACTATAAAAGTTGATTACCATGGCACTTGGACCACTAAGCATAGGATATCACCAATCATCAATTACCCAACCTCCAAACTCTTCAAAACAGGGTATAAAAAGTTATCATCCCTCTCCTCCCAAGGAATCATTATATCTAAGTGTAAGATCCAAATCTCTGTTTGAAAATCAATCAGTGCATCAATAACATTCATCTATCTTGACAAGAGAACCATCACAGTAACCTTTTCACAGTCTTCATTTCGTTTTGCAGTACAAAGAGTTCAAAAGAAATGTTATTGTGTCCACACAAATAACCTTCACTTGAATCCATTCTCATAATTTCACATGTATGTGCAGAGTTGGTTCAAGTTATGCACACAGTTCCAATTTTGCAATCCAAACCATTGGCAAAATAAATAATGGAATAATCAGAAGTGCAATCTAAATCGATGTATGAAATTCGAAACCCTCAACTAGTGTGTTCAAATGAATCCAGGTATGAAATTTGAAACCCTAGTTCGTGCAATGCATTTCCAAACCCCCAAACACTCAGAAAAAAGAGATTATTGTGCTCTGCAGAGAAGGAAATAATTCATTTCCAAACGACCCTAGTTTGCGCAATGCAATTCTCTGTAGTTAAGCAATTTTCAGATTTTATGTGCTCTGCAGATAAGCAATTTTCAAAGATTAAGTGTTTTGGTTGATGTTTGAACTTACTGAATACATATCGGTCTCCTTTCTGGTGGTCTCGATCTCCTCTGGGCGCAAGACTGGGTGTACAAGTATGTGGGTCTCCTCTAGGCAAACAAACACAAGGTCTCTCTCTCCTTCAATCGTTTGTGGGTATCCTCCTCTTCTGGTGTGTGGTATCTTTTGGTGTGTGATCACAAACTCCTTCTCCTCTACTTCAGACTTCCCTTGAAATTTTTCATGGTTTATCCCTAGTCATGGTTTATCCCTTTGTCGTGGTTTATCCCTTAACTTCCTTGAATATGTTCCCTTTAGGTAATCAATGTCAAACACCTATTGGTGGTGAAACCTCACCTCTCTAGGATTTAAGTTGGCCTTTGGACCAAATAGGGTAACACTATTTCTATTCAAATATTGTCATTCATGGTCACATTAGTAGCAGTATTATTGGATATCATATTAGTTAGATGTCATATTTAATTAAATATCTCATACATTAACCTTTGTAATGAAACTCATGAATGTAAAATAAAATTGTTGTTTGATGTATTCGTTTCAAGATAGGGACCAATAAACAATGAATAACATATTGGTAAGAGAGGAAGGAAAAGAACATTTGGAACCCATTTGTAAATAACCAATACTTCAAGTTACCATACAACATGGAAACTCATGCTATGTGAATGGGCTATGTCTGTGGTGTTGTTGTAGCAGAAAAGCACCTAGATCAACATCACATGTGAACAATGATGTAGAAGACTATCCAATGTACACTCTTTAACACACAAAAACATAAAATCTTGGCACTTCATGTAATATCAAAGAAATAAATTAGGCCTTCAACTTTATTTCTTTTTAAAACAAACTAAATGTGGAAATGAGATGTGATAGGTCAAAAAATTCATCTTTATATGCCCCCAAGATGTTGTATAATATATTAATGTTAAAAAACAACCTTATACAGTTCATTTGAGGCCTTCAATGGTATTTTTTGGGTAAAAAATCTGAGCATAGGTCTCATATCTCAACACTATTCTATTAACTATATGTGATCTACTGACTATTTTTTTGTATCTTGAGGGCATATTGAGGTCATATTGAGTAAATTATATGTTTTTAATATGCAAGAATGATGCTGCAACTCAACATGGAGACTAAAAAGAGGTTAAACATCTCAAATTACAAATTTGATAGGTGCAAAATTCATAACAATGATATCATCCAATGTGGTAGTTAATAATCATAGTGTATTAGGGTGGTAGGGTGTTGAGTTAATAGTTTATATTCTTATAGCTAGAATAATGGATTTTCCCAAAGAATCAGGATTTGACATTATTACCTCGCATTGGATTTATGAACTCATATTTGAGATGTAGACCTTTCACATTAATCATCATAATCATCACCACCACCATCATCATCATCATCCTCATCAGCATCCTCATCATCATCAACATTATCATCCTCATCATCAACATCATATTCATCATCTTCATAATCATCAACATCTTCGTCATGATCCTCATCATCATCGTCATCACCCTCTTCCTCATCAACATCATCGTCGTCATCATCATCATCTTCATCATCATCATCTTCATCATCTTCATCATCATCCTCATCCTCATCAGCATCATCATCATCATCATCATCATCCTCGTCCTCATCATCATCGTCGTCGTCGTCATGTTCATCATCATCATCATCATCATCATCGGCGTCATCGTGATCACCATCTTCGTCATCATCATCTTCTTCTTCTTCATCATCTTCATCATCATCATCTTCATCATCATCCTCATCATCGTCGTTGTCATCATCATCATCATCCTTGTCATCAATGTCATTGTCATTTTCACCATCATCAACATCGTTTCCATCGTTTCCCACCTATCCCTTGAAATCTGTCGTAATAACACAATATGACTGGCTAAATGCAAAGAGATAAAAGGAGATAGTATCGATAGCTTTAGAGTGCTTAGAGCTGAATTTTATGTGTTTAAATTTATCAATAGCATAAAGCAAAATGGAATTTGATAGGGAATTTAAATATATATAAATGTCTTTCATCAACGTTGAGGCTTAGTCATTATATTAATCTCGCACAAGGCTTTATACCCCTCCTTTGAAATATGTATACCCTAATAATGATTTTGGATCATATCAATTTATTAGACTTTATTAAAGCCTATATATTGTAGTGTTCTTTATATTCATTGTAATTTATAATAATATAATATTAGAACACCTTGGCAAAGTTTTCACAAAGTTTTCATGGGTTTCTTGGCAAAGTTTCTTAGCAAAGTTTTCCTTACAATAAAAAAATGTTGACTTGTACATTTTGTTGGTGCTTTCAAGATATAGAATAGCCTAAAATCATCATCGTTGAATGCAGATTGGAGTGGACAATTTCAACATATATTAGAGTGGCGATACAGTGTTGACATAAATGTAAAATATTTTCAATTGCACGATTTAGACACACAATCACATAGTTTTGATATTGTAACCTAATGCATGGTTCCAAAGTTCAATATTATGTTGTCACGAATGTAAAATATTTTCAATTGCATAATTTGGACATGTAATCACATAGTTTTGATATTGTAACCTAATGCATGGTTCTAAAGTTCAATTAGGATAACCCTTATTATATATGCATGCATCGACCATAACAACACATGTACATTGGAGTATATTTATATGGCTTAGCATGAGGAGTCCCAGCAATGACAACAAATCATCTTCCTCTTCTTGAATTTTTGTATTGAGATTACGAATAGAGAATCAACATAAATTTATTTGTATTCTTAGATAAATTATTTATATGCCATCTTAATATTTACCCAATTTTATAATTTCAATACATGTTTTCTGTTTCAATTTGTATGAACTTGATAATTTGTCAACTATGATCTAAAAAGGATTGTGCATGTAAATTTAACTGATCCCCCTAGGTACATCAATGGTCATTTCACTCTTTAGTGGACCACAAATTTGTGAACATATTATGATGATTACAATTTGGCATAATCCATAACAACATTATGGGTGTTCAAAAAATACAAAACATTCACAAGCCCTTCAAAATACTTAGAATCCCTTTGCTTTGCCAACTCAAAATTAAAATTATCTTGAATACATGAATATTTAATGTCAATAAAGTATTAAAAAAGTATTGTTGATATCAATGCCACAAATAATATTTAATCTATTGCCTTTTATATTAAAAGGTATCCCCACAATTTTCACTTTTCTTTTTGGGTTGATAGTTTTATTTTAAATAAGGGTGTTAAATTGTTATTATTATTTATTTTAATGAATTAAAATTATATATGAATTTAAATATTAATATGTTTAAAAAAGATATGTGTGTGTGTGTTTATTTATTTAAAATTATATACAGTTGTAATGTTTATTTATTTAAAATTATATACAGTTGTAATGTTTATTTATTTAAAATTTTATACAATTGTAATGTTTATTTATTACAATTATATATAATTGTAATGCTTATTTATTTTCAATTATGTACAATATTTTATATTTAATAATATTATTAGTGTTTCTATTTAATAATATTATTAGTGTTTCTTTTTAATATGAATGAATAAAAATACTATATTATAAAGTAGTTGAAGAATCTTTAATCGCCTAAAGTATATAAGAGTATAGATACAAAGATTATACTATTTGAAAAGAAGATCCTCTAAAAGTTTCCTCAACATATATGTTTCAAGTTGAATACATTGTATTCAAAAAAGTCCTAAAAATGCATCATTTAATAAACTTTCTTAGGATAATAATGCATGTAAAAAGCATAGATATGATCAAATCTAAGAACAAGCATGGTGATTGTTGCACTCATCCATCAGTTGCTCCTTTTTTGTGTGTCGTTGTTCACTCAACCCTTCATTTTCCCAATGGCAATATGTTGCATTGTATCATTTTCCATTTCCTTCGAACCCACACACCGTCCAACCGAGAATTGTTGGAATTGTATGATTTCGTGCACTTTCTAGTGGTACAAAGCATGGCACATTATTGATGACATTAATTGGTGCAAAAACAAGATCCATCCCTCTAGTGTTGGAATTGTTTTGATAAATGACACCTTAGGCCAACTACATACATTATGCAAAAATATGTTCTCACATACCTCCTAGATTCCAACATTGCTACAACGTCATTGTTATTAATTTATGATTCAATATTTAATTAAAAAAAACAAAACATACAAGATGGTTTAATATATAATTTTTAAAAACAAGACATACATTATGATTTACACAAAACATAGTAGATTTACAAAACATAGGTATGGTTTTTTATGCTCAAATTGTTAGTGTCAGGCATGTTTGAGTCTAGAAACCCTATGCATGATAACTATGCATTGCCTTACTGAGGTTCCCTATGTTTCGAGAATAATTTGATATTCTTTACTTAATAGGGCAAACCAAGTGAAGGTGGAAGCTCTTATGGCCCCTCCCCCCCCCACCTCACATCACTCTCAATTCCCCATAACCAAACAAAATCTATGTAAAAAAAATTGTGTTTTAGCATATGACAACATACAGGAAAATGTATACAACGCTAAGAAACAGTTAATTTATACGTACCAATAAAATTCATTAATTATAACGCAATATTAAATCAAAATATATAGAGTAGATATCAGTTACGATCATCATCGTCATCAATGATGACGATGATGATGATGATGATGAAGAGGATGATGATGATGATGATGATGATAATGACGAGGATGATGATGAGGATGATGATGAAGATGATGATGGTGACGAAGATGGTGATGACGACAATGACAATGACCATGATGATGATGACAATGACAATGACGACGGTCGTGATGATGAAGATGATGGTGGTGGTGATGATGATGAAGATGGTGATGACGACTATGATGATGACAATGAAGAAGAAGATGATGACGTTTATGAGAAAGAGGGCGGTGACATTGATGACGATTATCATGATGAAGATGGTGATGACGATGATGATGATGTTGACAAGGAAGAGGGTGACGACGCTGATGATGGGGATGATGACAAAGATGTTGATGATTATGAAGGTGATGATGATGATGAGGATGATGAGGATGATGGTGATTATAATGATAATGATGATGAAGAAGATGAGGATAGTGAGGATGAGGATGCTAAATATGACGATGATGGTGGTCGTGGTGGTGAAGATGATGATCGTGATGAATATGATGACGATGACAGATATTATGATGGTGGTAATGACGATGATGATGATAACGATGGTTTAAACATAACTAAATAGTCGTAAACATAATACATTGTGCAAACATATGTACTCTTAGATTCCAACATTGCTACAATGTCATTCAGATTCTTCTTCATCTAACTCAACGTATATATCATCATCTAGTTCTGAATCGCTATCATTGAAAATATTGCTCATATCAAAATCATGATCAATGTCATTTTTTGTTAGATATTCATCATCAATATCATGAATGTCAATTTCATTGTCTGCTACATCATTTGGATGATCAACTTCTTGATCGAATTCGTCATCTAACACATCTACGTCGGCGGCCAACTACTCCTGATCTGCACCACCTTCTTCTTCAACATTTTCTTCTTCCTATGCATTGTACTTGATCGATCTTCCTCTTGGATCATACCTAACAATGTATGACCAACCAGCTTTACCTGAAACCTCTAAGTAAAAGACCTTCTCACATTGACTTGGAAGAACATAAGGCTCTATACCTGGTTCAAGTGCCCTTGTATTAACCATGGTAAATCCATTGGCATGCTCAATAACAGTTTTTTTGGGATCACATTCATTCATTTGTAGCCTGTACCATTTGACCCCAAATAGAACTACTTTAAAGAAATTAAAGTCACACTCAAGTATATCTTCTAAATAACCATAGTACATATTTTTAGATACTTATGGATGTCTGTCACTTCTAGAGTAAACATTAGTGACTTGAAAAACTGTAGTTATCCCACAATCAAATGTTTTCCTCTTGTCATCCAACTTTTTGATGCGAAATTTATGACCATTGCACCACATAGCATTGTGATGTATCAATTGCATCATGCCCGACTTGGTAAATAAATATATAAGAAGACATAAACGAGAGAAATATTTTGATACAATGTGAAACAACGAAAAAAATGACCAGGGTAAATATACTTGCCTTTTTATCTTTTAAACCGCATGCTAAATCAATTTCCCTTTGTGTAAGTTCTTTGGGATATTCTTCTTGACAACGATACATTGTTTTAATCATTTTACTAACCCCTTCCCATGATAAGGTGCCATAGTATTTTGTACATCGTTCAATTGATTCCTCCATCAAATCAAGGTTGTTTGTAATGTATAAATGCATTGCATCCCACACGCGACCAACTATATGAAAAAATAACAATTAAGAATTGTAAATTAGTTATCATTAAAGGCAATTAGGTTTACCTTAATATACTAATGGAAAAATAAAAATTACATAAATTGAAAAATTAATTGTATAATAAATTAAATGCACACTGTTCAATTACCTTTCACTTTCCTTTTTCTACCTTTCCCCAATAGGACCTCCCCTTCAAATTTGTTGATGGAGTCAACATGCCAAATGTGAAGCAGATTGATATTTTTTGTTAAATTTGGAAGATACTGACTAATGTACACCATGGATTGATATAGCATATATCCCTGCACCATAGAACCCTCAGGGAGTTCTCTTTATCTAACAAAATCCTTCAATGAATTCAAATGCCTTTCCACCATCCACATTGACCTTGAGTTTACAAGTCCACACAATTCAATCTCCTCAACTTGGTGTATGAGATAGTGTTATTGTGCATTGAAAAATGTTGGAGTTAAATACTTCTGCATTTCACACATTAGACGAGGAATTTCTGTCATCCAATACCTAATATCTTCTTTATTGATTTCTTTAGATGAAATCCACCTACAAAAGATGTAAGAAAATAACAATGATCAACCATATTGAGGCATATATAATAAAGTTCCAAGCTGTAAAACACAATATGTCAATAAGCAATGCAACCAAAAGAACAAACATTTTTCATGCATATAAAATTGTTACTTACCTCATGTATTTACCAAGCTCATATATAACTTGTTTTATGTTGTCATCAAATCTATATGGGAGAGCCATAGGTAGAACATACTGTAGCAAAAAGAAAATCATTATCTAATGTTTCCAAATAGGAGAGAACAATTACTAAAAAGATTTACTTAATGAAAATTATATAAGCAAATAATTACCTTAATGAATATATGCTAGTCATGAGTTTTAACACAGCCAAAATCACCTTTTTTGGTTAAGATATTTTTTATGTTTGACAAAAACCTCGTCGGAAACCTTATATTTTGAATGACCTCTTTTATAGCATTGCTTTGTTGCTCCATCAATAACCATGGAAGACTAATATTTCGGTACCCATTTCGGGCATTGGAAATAATTACACTTTGCAATGCGTGATTGGCTTCTGCAATGTCACTACAAATTTTTCTCATTTAATCTTTGTCATACCTTCCATCTAATGTCCACCATATCATTTATGTTGCATTCTCCCCGATATAAATTGTATCAAACAAATGAGCTATTTGTAGGTGCTCTTAGTAAGGAAACCTACTAAATTGTATGGGATAAGTCTCCATTCCTCGTGGAAGCCCATTCATGCCTTAAATACATTCATTAAAGATAAACAAAAACACGCTAACAATAATTCATGACACCCATGGTAGAGAAAATTCAATAAAAATATAAAAATCATAATATTACGTGAACATATTGTATGTTGCATATACAATTTGCATACCTCGACGATTTTTGTTATATTCCAACTTCCATAGGTGAGGTGTCATTCTTCGTGGTGCATTTGCATTCTCTTCTTTACCATTGAATTTTGTTTTTTTGATAATTCGGTACCTATGGTTCTTAGGGAGGAAGTGCATGTACTCATCGAACACCTCCTTTGCTAAACTTCTTGAACGACGAAATTTTATCCTAGGACCACATATTGGACATGCAAATTTTCCCTTTGTTTGAAGACCTGCGAGATATATATATTAATGTTATAGCATCAAAAGATTATTAATTTTAAAAAATGCATGTTTTTAACCTTAAAAACATATAATTTTAATGACGTGCAACATAAAGTTACATACCACAAAAATGTGTTAACCTAGGAGCGTCATGAATTGTCCATGCAAGTATTCCTTGGAACTGAAATTGTTTCTACCCTATTGGTATGGAGATGTCATACATAGTGATTCCAGCCCATAACTTCAATAGTTCATCGATAAGAGGCTCAATATATACATTCATATCTTTAACTTAGTACTTACCTAATTGATCAATAAACACACAATAGTGTTATTTAGTTATCTGTCCAAATATATAAAAGGTGTTCTCATGCAGCAATTAAACAGATAACTTTATGGAATAATATAATTACTTTCAAAAAAATACCTGGAATAAGCATTGCCAACATTGTGTGCTCTCTCTTAATCATCATTCAAGGAGGTAGGTTATTGTTTATGACGAAAACAGGCCACATTGAGTAAATAGAATGAAGCTTGCCAAATGGATTAAAACATTAGCTGCCAATGAAAGTCTAACATTCTGAGGTTCATATTTAAAAATGGTCCATTTTTCTTCGATGTTCTTCAATGCAGAACCATCTACAACCATTCGAAGAACACCATCTTCACTTATGTTCTTCGCATGGTAATCCATAAACTGTGTTATACTTTGGCACCTGAATAGTCGTTGGAAACGTGGAATTATGGGAATATAACAAAGAACTTTACGAGGGACCTCTTTTGTTACTTGATTAGTTCGATATCTACTAATTTCATATTGTGGGAAATTTTTTTTTTCTGATGCATACTGTCCATAATATATAATATGATCATTAGGACACGCATCAATAGATTGATACTCCACTCCAATTTCTTTCATAATCAAGAATACCTCTCGACTTATGCGTGGTAAATTATTTGATGGTGGTAATAGAAATTCATCGAACAATCTGCAACATTGACAAAAAGTGAAATGTAAACAATATACGTCATAAATATTTCATATCCCTAATTTATGAATTAATTAACACTAAAAATAGAGGAAAATAGTCAACTTTACATACCTTAGGAGCCGTGTCAAAGAAGTGTTTGATAAACCATTCAAAACCTTCAAGTTCACCAACAACAATATAGTAGATAGAATATTGGTTGTTGAGCCTTCATAAAGAGGTTCTTAGGACTTCTAGAGAAGAGCAACATCATGAATATCATGGAGGTTGTCCTCATCCAATGGAGAAAATGTGTTTTGGAGCAATCTATTTATCTCATCTTCACCATTAGTATCAATAACGTCATCTTTGTCGATAGGATAATTAAGAACTCGATCTTCAATAGCATGATCTCCATGCTCGTCGTCTTGTAAATTAGTATTTCTACTATTATGTCGCAAATCGCTCTCTGGCGGTCGACATCTTGGGGGCATTGTCTTTATATTTACAAAAAATGAAATAACATTAGTGTATAATATACAACACATATTTAAAATGATAAAAAAAATTGTGAATACATTATCAGTACTATTACAAGAAGTACATGATGTAATGAATAATGTCTTACCAAGGGATGATATTCATACCACCCTTCAGCATGCCCCTTCTCCTTACAATGTTTTTCAGCTTGTGTTCTTAAAAGTCTTCTAGTTTGCAAACCTCTGCAATCATTGCAAGGGCAATAACACTTTCCATCACTGTCCACCTCCAATGTTGCCTTAATCTCATCATACCTCCTATTGTTTTCTTCCCGGGTATATTTATTTGACATTCTGATAGCCTATAAGAACAAAGAAAACTCATTAATCAATATATAACGTACTAAATTGAATAGAGTATATATATATATATATATATATATATATATATATATATTAAAGGAGATCAAAAATTAAAGGAGGTGATTAGAGGATTACCTAATCATGTGTAGAGGATTACCTAAGTAATTCCCTTGGATTACTACATGTTGTTCCAATAGGTATCGGCATATGGTGGGTAAAGGCTGTTCACTCTAAATAACATGAATTTATATACTGCCTTAAAAAAGGGGGAATTGTGTTAATGATGTTACAAATGAGGAGTTTACAAATTACTTCAATGCATGTGTTGGTATATTTATTGATATGGTGTTTCCTTATAAAGTAATGAATTGCTATGTAAATGTCCAAGCGGGTTAGTATGTTGGGTTAAGTGTATTTGTGAAAGGAGTTGTTACACCATTTTGACAAGTGGTAATACCCATAGGATAATGAGTGGTTAATTGGTTCCCCACGTTGGTTTATAATTATTAATTGCAAGAAAGTCTACATTATGATGCCAGTGGATCTAATGTAGAAGAAATTGAGGGGTTGGTAATA
This sequence comes from Pseudotsuga menziesii, assembly GCA_001517045.1. Lineage (NCBI taxonomy): Eukaryota > Viridiplantae > Streptophyta > Pinopsida > Pinales > Pinaceae > Pseudotsuga > Pseudotsuga menziesii. Next base: position 2,150,338 of record LPNX010334389.1, on the reverse strand, counting down.
TTGTTCAATATGTTCATTATACTAGAGATTAAAAGGTTTCAACACATTGACATGATATTGTCAAATGGGAATATGAATATAGATGTAGACCCTCAAACTTTGAAAGGATTGTCAAATGGGATTATGGATATATATGATAATGTCGATATTGTCAAATGACTATCAAAGTTTGAAAGGATACACCATTGTGGTCTCATTGGTTATCTATGGGGGGGCTAGTTAAATATAATTAGATTGTGTACTTGAAATATACGATGATGGTCATGATATTAATATCTTAACACAAACCACCCTTTAAAAAATTACATTTTAACAGAAATGAAAATTTAAAAATTTGTATTTTAACACAAATGACAATTTATAAAATTACATTTTGACACAAAAATCCCAAACTATATAAACATTTGCTCCATTGCATTGAATCCCTAGTTGGAACATAAAGGGCACAACCACAAAAAAATACTAGTGCATTGCAGTCAAACTAACCTAGAAAACGAAGGAGATAAAAAATTTGATGTGTCAAACCAGTACCTAACTCTTGAAATCGCAGAACGAAAAACCAATAGAAATATCGTTGCAACTCTAGCAAATGATTATGAAAAAGTAACTTTACAACATGTATTTCTAGATCAATGAGGGCCGCAGTTCCAGCAAAAATGCACAACGATCAAATTTCCAAAAAGCAAAAAGTCAATGACCATTAAAAAATAAAAAGAAAAAAGTGTTTGCCTCTACATTCGTCGCAATAGCGACAAAATTTTGTCGCTATAGCGACGTTTTGGACTATGCGTCACTATAGCGACGATTGTCGGGGACATTTTCATTTTTTTCAAAAAATTTAAACTGTTTTTCCATGAAAAAATTGATTTTAACTTATTCGTGGTAAACTTTCATGGGACTTTTGAGCCATATGTAGTAGCGAAGGAATGCCACAGAGAACGATTGAAGTAGACATTGGCACAAAGATGCGACTGGTACAAATCTTACCACAGGCGATAAAACAAGAGATGAAGATGTCGATGCTACATTATGAGGGAACAACCTGGTCGGTCTCGACTTGAACCTGCTCTCGATGTCTATACTGGCACACATTCTGATCACAACAAATGAGGAGATCAGGGATCGCAAAGCAAAAAAGCATGATCAAATAGTCTGTTGTAAATAGCAGGTAAACATCACTGAAGAGGAGCTTCAACAGCTAAAAGAGGAAAAGGAGGTCATAATAAATGAAAGAACAAAGGCGTTTGAAGACATGCAAAGACTGGAGAGGGTGGTCTCCTTGGCCTGCGAAGAGGTACTTGAGGTTAGTTAATAAATGATTGTGAAAGCAAAGGAATTACGGTTAGGAAAAGTTGTTGAAGATCTACAAAAGGAAAACAGGGAGCTACAGGCTAGAGCGGTACCCAGCACACCATGAGAATACATAACAAAAAGGAGAGGTGTGATAGAAGATGTCGCAACAGAGATTGCATAACTATAGAAGGCAACATAGACGATTGCGGAAGAGATAACTCAGTTTTGGGGAAGTTTGGTACAAAATGAACAGTTGCACCAGTTGAATGTGTAACTCGAGGAAGCAGAAACACGGCTAGAAGCATTGAGGGGATCGCCTAAAATGATGCCCCTACTTGCGTAAGTAACCAAGGCGTCATAACTGAAAGAGTTGCAACAGCAAGTCAACAAGGCATGCACGAGGCACTATCAAAGAACGACACACCTCGACCAACTTCAGAGTACAGCAGAACAATTGGTGCTCAAGGCCATGGAAGAAATGACGAAGACCAAGGCGGAGTTGAAAAAATTACAACATATGAGCACAGAACACCTAATAGAATGAAATCATTTGGACAAGCATGATATAAATAAATGCACTCAACACATAAATATTTCAACAATTGTTTTCCCTCTTTGTAGTTATCGGGTAGGACATTATCACTTGGAAGTTCCTTATATTTGAGAAACTTAAATTAGTGGAAATGCAAGTGTACATTGTCATCAACCATGTATGGACTCCATGTTCATTGTTTATTGTGTGATAAGATTCGTTAAAATATAAAGTATTTAAAGGTTAATTACTTTATTAGTGCCAAGAAACATGCATCTGGCATACAACACATTATTTTCAAGTTGTATAATTACATTGTTCTCCCTTGTTGGGTAGGTCTTGACCCATGTCCAAAGAGAGGGGTGGTGGAAGCATATTTTAGGTTTTCAAATATGGTATTAGTGATATGAGCATAGTCCCCAAGCTCATATTGTTGGAATGCATGTAACAACATTCCCTCCATGGCATGGTTATCTCATAAGAAAACATCGATATGTTCCACCTCTATATTATTATTATTTACGTCACCAACATGTGAAGAACTAGTGTTACAATAAACATTTTGAACTGGTGACTAGATACATAAGAGGAATTGAATATATGTTTGATTCAACCATGCTTGGTATGCTTCCTCTTCGAGTTGTGTTCATTTGACAATATTACGTTGACTTGACATCATTGTGGGCTGCAAAAGTAGACAAGTTGCTCGTCAACATAATCTTGGTTGCAAAAATAATGAACATTAAATTAATGATGTTAGTAGACACAATACATTTAATATGTCCAAACATTAGACAAAACTTTTATTAAAAACATGGAATTTTTTTTCCAACAATACACATGCAACCAATCATTTTATAGAAGAAAATGAGGAATTAAGTAATAGATTTATATTTATTCCATAGAAAATCCAAAATACAATCACTAAATGATTTTTTTCTTATGCCCTAAGGGGATGTCTAAAGGTAGTTCGAATGTAAGTTGACTTTGACAAGTAGTTGGTGGTTTATGAAAGTTATAGTTTATTGATAACTCATCACTAGGAGACAAGCCATGTACTACATGCACAACAACAAATATGGATGCCTTCCTTTTTATAAAGAACTCTTTGTAATTGGAGTGTTCCTCAAACAAGCATTTTGCGTTGAACAATGAACACCTACAACTATTTAATAACCCTGCAATGTTCCCATGAGAGGATGGATGAACATCGATTTCGAATAGTTTTTTCCTGTTAAAGTTTCCATAAGCATAAGCATTCATGTACATACTAAACATGGAAAGATTATGTGTGTACTTAACAGTATTTAAGTAATCATATATACTATAAAGATTACCATAATATGGCATAAGTGATACTAGATGTTTGGGAAAAATGAATACATGTGAAAAGATAAACAACCCAAGACTTGCAACATCTATTTTAGACTTGGAAATAATGTAATTTTTACCACAAAAGAAAACATTAACTCCAATATTGGGCATAAGCAAGAAGACAATCGTAACACCTCTTCTTGCCCCAAATCTAAATATGTAAATATGCATTTATTTTGGTTGGTTGGAAGCCATAGACAGTGGTTTTAATGACCTGAATATTGTTATGTATAATTCTGTAATGTTTATTAATAAAAATTATTGAGTGGTTGCAAGAGAGGATCAGATAAAAAGATATGGGGGACTATGAGTCCATAAGTAATGAAGGTGAGATAAATACCAAGGAGGGGCATTGAGACGCTAGTCAAAATGTATTTACCTTGCCTTAACCTTAGGAAGCTAAATAACCTAAGTTCTATGATTAAATTATGTAATGTTAATTTCCTTGTTTAATTATGCTAATTAGGGATTAAGAGGGGGTTCCCTTAAGTGTCACGTGTCCAGTTCCCGACATGCACATATAAGTTAGGAACTCAATTCAGTTTGGAGGGGTGCTAAGAGTTGGGAGTGGAGTTCATGGGGATAAGTTGTGGAGTCATCCAGGAAGTTAGACCATCATACTCGATGGGGAAAATTCAGTTCATATAGTATTTTAAATCGGGGGGGAGTGGTATCATCAGGTTCCCGTTTAAAAGTAGAGGGGAAATCATGTGTAAGATAGATCTTTGTCAATGTATGGATTCATCTAAGCCATAACTAGTTGGTTGAGAAGTCAAATTAGCTTGGAGTCCCTAAGACATGCAATATTGCCTAGAAATGGTGTAATGGGTTAGTGAACCCTTATTGGGGAAACTTGAACTACATGTTGTGTTCCCTAGAGTCCTAGTACAGAATCTTCATTATTGGCTTGTGTTGGAACACTGGAAGGGAACTGAAGAGAACCCAAGGAACTGTTAGCTCAAAGAAGGGTGTTGTTCGTTATGTTGTACAAGTTTATGGGAAATGAGTGATGCAGATTGGGGGAAATGAGTGATGCGGATTGGGATAGATGTAGATGGGGTTTCCAAACCAATGGGTTGCAGGAGGGATTGATCCAAATGAACTATAGTTGAGGAATCCTAAAAATATTGTGAATACCTGTGAGTGGTTGGGCTGAGTGAAAGGCCTGTGAATGAGCTAGTGAATGGATAAGTCGAGAGATAAGCTTGTGAAATAGCCTTAGAATGATTAGGCCAAGTGAAAGGTTTGTGAGAAATTCAAAGGATCACATTGCCCTTGTGGATTAATAGTCCCAACTTGGGGGTGTCCTTTGTTGTTGAAATATTAAGTACAACAGAGATCCTATGACCGGGAGGAATGCTCGAGTCCTACGGCTAGTTGGGATTTCTTATTAAGATAAGTATTCATAATGTTTTTATGCTTCACTTATGATTATGTTTCCATTGATATTTTTTGTTATGGAATGTGTTTGATTTCCAACTTGTGAATATACATGACTGTATGGTTGTCTAGAATTATATGTTTCATTCATGTAGAGTTAGCATGCCTGGTTCAGTTGTATATTTGATATGGATTTGGGCAACTGCACCTATATGTATTCCATTGTAGAAACATTTTGAATTATGTTGTGTAATCATAATGTATTATGTTGTGTAAATTATTGGTGTATTGTAATTTTCTTGTAAAATGTTTGGATGTAATTATCTATATGAATTCCCATTTTAGTTGTTTTCAACTATCCCTATGTGGATAGATATATTAGGCATTTTCAATCCCTTTATATGTGCAAATTGTAATTGAAATTCAACATAGTTCAAAAGGGTCAAATTGCATCAGAGTTCAAAGTCCAGAGATTTATTTTCAGTTGACAGTGGTTACATTGTCAATTCTAAGAATAGACTATGTTTTCAAGTATTGGGGTATTGTTTTTAAGCACCATGTGTCCCCGAAAGCATGATGTGGTCACCGTCGGAATTACAGATCGGTTTCAATGCAAGAAATTTGATAGAATGGCATTGAGGGAGTTCCCCATCCATTAGAATGCCTAAATGAGAAAATAACTCATGACTAAACAAAGCTGACGAAAGGCATATAATATTAGGCATGAAAGCTCACTTTATTCTCATTTTGAATGTACATATAAATACATGATGTGTGACCCTTGGTTTCGTATTCTCGAGGAGTCTCTTGGACTTTTGAGATGACTCTCTATCTTCACCTAACCCTAATGAAATAGGTTCCAAACCCCCCTCCTTAATCCGAAGGGGCGTATAGGAGTCCAATTAGAGAGCTAAAATGCATAGCTACAAATGGATGAAGGTTCTCTCTAAATCAAAAGATAGCAAAAGTTGATGTCTTCTACTAAATGGGTGGTTTTGGATGGCCACAAACTATAGAAACTTCACGATAACTCTGGTTCTTTCTAAGCTGTTCTCTCTGGAACTTGGCCCTAGCGCTGATTCTCGCTCAACAGTTCTCTCTAGAACTTGGCTCTAGGGATCGGTGATTCCTTATGGAAAATGGTGTTTTAAAGACCACCATAAAGTGATGTTTATAAGAAAAAATAAAAGGCTAATGTCTTCTACTAAATGGGTGGTTTTAGGAAAACCACAAACCGAATTATGCTCAGTGGAACATGGCTCTAACTATGGATCTGGATGTATCTCTAACTTAGGATAGATGGTTATGGCTCAAGGCTTTGGCAATTCTCACAAGGTTTTGGCTATGGCTCTATCTCTAGTTCAAGCTTGTTGGTTATGGCTCGCTTTTTCTCATTTACTTGTTTTTTACAGTCCATCATCCCCCCCAATTAGGAATAAAGTGAGGACTATAAAATCTAATGGAGGCCATGAGTGTCAAAACTAGACACACAATACCACAATCTAATGAATGCTCTAAAGCATGGCTCTCTTTCTGTATTCTAAATACAACTCTAAATATAGAATCCAAATCTGGATGTGGCTCAAGCTCTCTTATTCTAAAAAGGAAGAAGGTTGTGATTGATTTTTGTCACATTGATAAAGCTTCAAAACTTGAATCCTAACTATCGATTAATGATATTCCCCCTGCGAAGTACAAGATGAGAAGTAGGAAAATTTTATGCTGAAAATTGTGTCAAAACTCAAGAATGGGTTCTATGATATGAATGATATATCTTCTTGGTTGTTGCTAACCATTTCCAAGAAGAAATCCACCCTTACTGAATCTTAATTCTTACAGGTTTATTCAGTGTCAAACATCTATCTGAAGAGTGGTTATGCTTCCTGCAATGCTGACAAGGATGGAGATCAATGCACTGCTCTTCCATTTGGCCAATTCGGTGACAATGTTGGAACTAATGTTCACCTAAAATAGATGAAGATGACTCATCTTGAAGAAATTTAGAACTTTAAAACTATATTGGTCTACAATAATCTGGAATATGAAAGGTCACTTCCTTATAATATCCAATACCTATTTTATGTTTGTTAATGCTGAGTTCTTCCTAATAATTGATGATGAGCTTGGAAAGATTATGTTGAATATGATCATGATGGGATTCGTCTTCTGTCGTCATTTCGCTGACCTGGTTATGCACTAACAATTGATATGAATCGTCGTCGTATTCAAAAAGAAGGTTGTATGAACAACAACTAATTCAAAATTCTCATTTGGGAGAATTGTTTCGTTGATCGTGATTGAATCATTAAAAGTAGTAAGTATAAGATTGTTTAGTAACTCTAATATTTCTTTAGTTTGAGACATTATGAGGACTGAGCAAGGCCTCCTTGTGCAACTAGGTCCAAGTTACAATTGACTCAACAACAAAACTCCAACTCAAAAAATGAAGGGGTATCTGGTTCAACAAAAAATGCACCTGAGTACAATGCAATTCAGTTTAATTTCAATTTGACACTTACAAGATAATTAATACAAGTATTAAAAAATACAATAAAACTTACAAAAAACCCATTGTTTACAATAAAACTTACAAAAAATCATTGTTTCCAAGTTATAATTCTCAATGTGAAATCGAATTAATCTTAGAAATGAATGCTTTACCTCTTTTTTTCCTTTTGCTGAGTGATCATGCTCCAACAATCTCAACGTTGTTGTGATGTGAAGGCTGGGTGATGAACTCTACCCTCTCCACACTCACAAAAGCTCCTCTTGTTGATATTTAGGGTTATTTTGCTCTTTGAGGTTAGCCAAGATCCACTTCTCATATATAAAAATTTGAAAATTTACAATTTTTCCTTTATTTATCTTGAACATTAGGTGGATATTGGAGTGCCCACATACTTTAAGAGGATGATCATGGCGTAGAACTCATCAAATCTACATTTCTTACACAAGTGCAAGATCTCAAACTTACAGTCTTGTTTCTCAATAAGTTATTCTCATATAAAAGAAAACTTATTCTACCAATAAGACATTTAATGATAGCACCATAGTCCAAATCAAATACATAAATAGATAGGTTATGGCAATTATTTCCAAATTCTCCAAGGATACTGTCAATCAAATCAAAAAGATGTTGTGGCATCGTGCACGTTCCTTGCCTAGCCCTTGATTCTCCCTTTATGGTGTATTCATCCAAGAATTGCAGCCATCTAATATTGAAAGCTTCTCTCCAAATGTTGTAAATATTGCTTTGGTCAACCATTAGGAGGGTTTCAGCTACACCAACTATGGTTGTCACCAATTTATTCCCGTCCCCTAGTTTGGGAATAACACCAACCCAATTGTTAAGAAATGAAATGTGAAATGGCATACATGTAATTATCAGTCCTTTTTCTAGAGCTCTGAGAAATTGATCAATTAGACCAACAAGACCAATAGAAAATTCACTATTGTATCCAAAAATACCAAGTTCACAAGTGATGGGTATAGAAATTCTAACATCATCACAAAACATACTAAGCACATGTTTAAACAATTTTCCATCACATAGCTCAAATACATTGACTATCTATGAAAGTGCACAACAAGCATTACGGGTACCTATTGAATCTCAGTGTTGAGTTAGCAAAATCCCTTCGACACCCTTCATGAAAGTGTCTTCAATGGAGCTCACACAGTCTTCTCCATACACTCTTCAACATAGTCTTCAACGCACCAATCTTCATGCAATACTCTAATGCAAATGTTCTACGATATGAATGATATATCTTCTTGGTTGTTGTTGACCATTTCCAAGAAGCAATCCACCCATAGTGAATCTTCATTCTTACAGGTTTATTCATTGTCGAACATCTATTTGAAAAGTGGTTATGCTTCCTGCAATGCTGAGAAGGATGGAGATCAATGCACTGCTCTTCCATTTGGCCAATTCGGTGACAATGTTGGAACTAAGGTTCACCTAAAATAGGTGAATATGACTCATCTTGAAGAAATTTAGAACTTTAAAACTAGATTGGTCTACAATAATCTGGAATATGAAAGGTCACTTCCTTATAATATCCAATACCTATTTTATGTTTGTTGATCTTGAGTTCTTCCTAAGAATTGATGATGAGCTTGGAAAGATTATGTTGAACATGATCATGATGGGCTTCGTCTTCTGTCATCATTTCGCTGACTTGGTTGTGCAGTGACAATTGATATGAATCATCATCGTATTCAAAAAGAAGGTTGTATGAACAAAAACTAGTTCAAAATTCTCATTCATTGGTTGTATATCATAATGATGAAGAATATCCACTTTGGATTTTGAATCCTGCAAATGGGTTAAAACAATTGGGAGAATTGTTTCGTTGATCGTGATTGAATCATTAACATCAGTAAGTATTAGAATGTTTAGTAACTCTAATATTTCTTTAGTTTGAGACATTATGAGGACTAAGCGAGGCCTCCTTGTGCAACTAGGTCCAAGTTACAATTAACTCAACAACAAAACTCCAACTCAAAAACTAGAGGGGTATCCGGTTCAACAAAAAATGCACGCGAGTACAATGCAATTCAGTTTACTTTCAATTTGACACTTACAAGATAATTAATGCAAGTATAAAATTACAAAAAAACTTACAAAAACAACCATTGTTTACAATAAAACTTACCAAAAATCATTGTTTAAGTTATAATTCTGAAAGTTGAACTGAATTAATCTTCTAAATGAATGTTTTACCTCTTTTTTCCTTTTGGTGAGTGACGATGCTCCAACAATCTCAACGTTGATGTGAAGGCGGGGGATGAACTCTACCCTCTCCACAATCACAAAATCTCCTCTTAGTTCATATTTAGGGTTATTTTGCTCTTTGGGGTAGCCAAGATCCACTTCTCATATAAAAAAATTGAAAATTGATCATTTTTCCTTTATTTATCTCGAACAGTAAAGGTCGCAGTAGTGGCTATTGGAATGCCCACATACTTTGAGAGGATGATCATGGCGTAGAACTCATCAAATCTACATTCTTACACGAGTGCAAGATCTCAAACTTGCCGTCTTGTTTCTCAATAAGTTATTCTCATATGAAAGAGAACTTATTCTCAATAAGTTATTCTCATATGAAGGATACTGTCAATCAAATCAAAAAGATGTTGGCATTGGATGGCATCGTGCACATTCTTTGCCTAGTCCTTGATTCTCAAATTATGGTGTATTCATCCAAGAATTGCGGCCATCTAATATTGAAAGCTTCTCTCCAAATGTTGTAAATATTTCTCTGGTCAAACACCGGGAGGGTTTCAGCTATGCTTGTCACCAATTTATTCCCATCCCCAAGTTTGGGAATGCACCAACCCAACTGTTAAGAAATGAAATGTGAAATGGCATACATGTAATTATCAGTCCTTTTTCTAGAGCTCTGAGAAATCGATCAATTAGACCTACAAGACCAATAGAAAATTCACTATTGTATCCAAAAATACCAAGTTCACAACTGACGGCTATAGAAATTCTAACATCGTCACAAAACATACTCCACATGTTTAAACTATTTTCCATCACATAGCTCAAATACATTGACTATCCATGAAAGTGCACAGCAAGCATTATGGGTACCTATTGAATCTCAGTGTTGAGTTAGCAAAATCCCTTCGACATCCTTCATGAAAGTGTCTTCAATGGAGCTCACGGGGTCTTCTCCATACACTCTTCAACATAGTCTTCAAAGCACCAATCTTCAACGCAGCTAAAGCAATAACTCCAATCTCCACACTCAACGCATCTAACTGCTGTTAACAGGGAGCAATACCTCCATGCATTACTTCAACATGCAGCAATGAACCTTGTGCCTGCTCGAGATCTTCTCCGTTGACAATTAAGTGGGCTCAACTCGTGGCTATTGTGCAAGATCTCATTCTCATACGCCATTTTCATTACCATATTGCAAGCTGTTGATTAGACTTCAGAGACTAGACACAAATCTCTAAAGAAAACCTATGATATATATTTCCTACCACGAACACAAAGCTTTAATATCTGATAAACGAGCAATCTCGGAACCAAATGAAAATGCGAGCGAGGTGAGATTTCCCGTCAACCTTGTTTGACCAAAGATCGCTGTCAGATATATGGGTCTTCAACGTAGACAAGCCATGAGTGAAATTTCTTTTCTAGCAATTTTAGATGGCTGAGAGAAGCTAGAGTGGATATCGCAGGTCAAGATTCAAGTAGTGCAAGCTCAACAAAAAAACTGAGAGACAAATGTGTGACTTACAATGAACAGAAAAATCTATCCCATCGACAAGCACAAACAAAGGGACAAATGGCTAGTTATAAGAATGAGTTGGCCGAGAAGAGGAGAAAAATGAAAGCGAGGCATATGTGATTAATGCAGGTTTGACAAAAAAGGGTACAACATCATATGCAACAACTTCAACAACATCAATCAAATAACACGAATTAGGGTTTTAACAACATCAATCAAATAACACTAACTAGGGTTTGAGGAAAACAAAAATGTTATTAAATGAGAACTAAACTAATATGTTTATATGTTTATGGAAGGTTTACTGGAAGTTTCTTATAATTGATAATAGTTTACTCATGTAACTAATTTTATGAAGTATATAGTGTATGATTGAGATAAATAATGTAGAAAGTTGTTTATGAGATTGAGAGCATGATGTAATCTCTTTTTATCCATTACTGAGCCTCAGTACTTTGATGTATGAATGTTCCCAAGTTTTACCACATCCATTAATAATGTATGAATTTTCCCAAGTTTTACCACATAAACATAAATACTGGTGTTAAAATGGTGTTATTATTTCTATAGTTAATTTAAGTTGTCTCTGAAATTTAACAAAGTGTTATGAGAGCTTGAGTGCTGAATCGCTGCTGAAAAGGAGAAGTCGCGTGGAGCCTTGACTGCTGAGCGTGGAGCCATGAAACGTGGAAGAACCGTTCACTGCTGAAGAAACCAGGAGGTTGCCCGCTTGCCTGGGGTAGTTGGGAGCTGACCTGCTAACTGCTAGTGGAAGAACCGTTGGCTACTGAAGAAACCAGCGTGGAGAAGGAGGTTGCCCGCGTGTGAAGTGAACAAGGTGCCTGCCACCGAGAAGATTGAATATTGGCTGCTGAAACCCGCTGTATAGGAAAAGATCTCAAACCGGCGTGGAGGAGAACTTGCTGCTACTGAAGACCATCTGTGGAGAAGAGCTGGTCGCCAGAGTCTGCGTGTAAGCTTGGCGATATTTAAAAAAAAAATTACCTGTGCAATTTTTTATTTATTGGAAAGTTTTGGAATAAAAAAAATGGTTGAAGTTTGGAATAAAAACAGTGTTCATTTTTATTTATAGAAAGTTTATTGGAATTTTTGGAATAAAAAACAAAACCATGAAGTTATTGGAAGTTTGGAATAATAATAAATAAATAAATGTGGTTTTATCTCTCTATCGGGTATGATTGAACGGGTGAACCAACAATAGGACTCACTAAGGGAACTAAGCTCAATAAGCGAAATAAAACAAATAAGCGAACTAATAATAAAGCTGAAACAACTAAGAATGCTAATAAAGCAGCATTATAACATATATAATCAATAATAAACTAAGAGCTAATAAACACTATAGTGTCACATAGCTAATAGCAAATAAACCAATGGCTAAACTAGAGCATAGAGAGGGGTCTAATAAAACTACAGCTATAACTAATAGGACAATCAACGAATCCCATCCCATGAACGACCAAAATAAAAGAAAGGCCACTTGAATACTATGAGCCTAGGAATGGAAGGATACACCTGTAAATTGATTACGCTTATGGTTGAAAGGAAAGGAAAGATTGCTAACGCTTGCCCGTTCAAGACTTTCCGTATGCTTTCAGTTCAGTTTATAAATTAGGCTGATGGAGGATTGTAGGAAGGATAAAGAAAAGCTATTTTATGGCTGTTCCATACCCAGTGAACATCAGAAAGCAGTCATTCCCACATTACGCCTTTTTAAACAATAGAGACCTTCACGAGATAGTCCAAAAAATAGAATGAGGTATTTACTATAGGCCTGGGAATAATGGCCTGGGCACTTACAAAGAGGAGGCCTGGATGGATGAAAACAATTGTAGTCTTTACACATGATTGAACAACAAAGCACGGGACCTTACATCATACTGCCCAGGGGGGCAGAGCACTGTGTCCAATTCTCTGTAATGTTCTCTATCAAAACATTTTAGATTGCATTACAGATTTATATCCAGGTCTGTTCTATAAATTTTATAGACATATGTAAGTACAAGTATGAACTGCAAGCATATTCAAGTAAAAATTTCGAACTGTACATATTGATAACTTTATGAATTTTTCATAAATTAGACCATAATAGCATGCATGAGTTTAATATCTACATACCTGAAATTTAAATACCTGGAAATAGCGATTGTGGTAGATCCAACAGTTTGCCGTAAACCCTGTAGGCTCCTTCTTCTTCCAGCTTTCCGTACGAGCCTTAATCAACAAAAATGATGTGCCACCCTGCTGACCAGCTCTCATCATGTGCTGGCCCTAGGAAACCCACAGGTTTCCTAGCCCCCGAGCCCACAGACCAATAATATCGAGAGCAACTTCCTCTCCATTCTTTATCTTCTCAGTCTCAGTCATTTACAGATACTCTCATCCTTGAGTTGTCCCCCTCCTCAAGTATTTTCCTCTTCGTTTTCCTCGTGCAAAGTCCAATTTCCCCCAAAATAAATCCAACCTCTCCACGGCCTCCCCGAAATCCCCAAAATCCCCCTCCTTATACCTCCTTCCACCGCCTCTTTCATTATTATTTTATTTTATCATGGGTAGTGCCGTTCCGATAGGTCTGATATGTGTAATGTATTTATCTTGACTTATACGCGTCAAAAATGTCATACATTACCAATTTTAATGTTTTACCCAATTGTAAAGTCGGTAAAATAATTAGTTTTAATTTAATAAAAGTATTTACTAATAAACTTTAATCATTAATATAGTATAAGTTTAATTTAATAAAAGTATTTACTAATAAACTTTAATTTAACATTAATATGGTATAAGTTTAGTTTAATAAAAGTATTTACTAATAAACTTTAATTAATGTTAATATGGGGCATTACATACACCCACCTTTCAGGAAACTTCGTCCCGAAGTTATGGTTAAAATAGTGATACAAGGTACTTTTATAGGTTTAAAACAATTCAAGGTACATTTATAGGTTCAAAGCAATTCACAATTACTTAGTTAACCTATCCAACTATTTAAATATTTCATACTAGCGTGCATGTGTGAGGTGTGCATGCATGGCCAGTACATGCATAGGCTGCACATGTACTATAACAAAAACCCCTAAATTCTAACTGATACAAATAATATTTCACGCAACATGACCCATATACAGATATAATAGGATTTCTTGTGACATTTATTTAACAATTATGTTCTTATAATTAGTCAGTTAAGATTGGTACCTACCATCACTAGTCCGGTATCATAATTGTCCAACCTTCAACCATAATAACTAAAATGTCCACCCATCCTAACCTACGTCCGCATCCTCCCTATCCTTCATCTGCTAGTATAAAGTGGATGTCGGCTTCACCGATCTGACCACATAAAAACCTGAGAGCGATAGCGTCGGCTGAACAACGGACCTAACCTCTCCTAGCAGACATCTGACCGTCGTCATCACAACAACATGAGGAGCGTGTCTCAACACGGCCCTCCCACGACCTCGGGTACCCGACCATTGTCATCACAACAACATGGGGAGCGTGTCTCGGCACTGCCCTCCCACGACCTCGGGTATCATAAAAACAGAGGGTGGAACACATCCATCCCTCTCAACATCCTGGGGGTCTATATACCCTATCAAAACATACGTTGCTGCTATCGAGATTATTGGTCTGTGTCATCGTATCATCAATTTTGGTAATCAAGGCTCTTCTGCAAAAATAGGTACTATACCACACTTCATATAAAGTATCCATTTATTACATAGCCTGTTTGTCCTGCAGATTAGTACTTTGAAAACATACATTCATAATAATATCTCCATTTAATCATATTTTGCATATTATCAACAATATTTCCTTTCATTGTATAACTCATTAAATTGATCACATCATGGGTCAATATCCATGTACACATTATATATATTACATTTATCAATGATGACAATTAAACATACACGGTCTTTATGAACAAAGGAATATCACGATAACTATAACATAGTAACTTCACAATCACAATCAATGTATCAACATAAGCATAGTAACATCTTAGACATAGTAGCAACATCTATCATGTCATAAATATGGTTTACTCAGTCGAACTGAGTCCAACGTTTACTAAGAAAATAAAATGTAACATGTCGATATGTCTAGTCAATTATGGGCATTACATACGATTATAAGGATATATTATTATGCATAATATAGGTGTCTTACTACTAGAATTCATTAGTTATGGTAGTCCCACTTGGACCTTTACTTGATCAACCTGTCGATGTCATTTTACTATTTTACTTCTTTTATCACCTAATATATCTGAAAAGCATATCCTAGTAACTACTTGTGTCCTCCTCGAGGATCCCCATTTGTAACATGCATCAAGGTTCATTATACCCTACTAGATTCTTATCAACAACAATTTATACAGTGTTCTATAGTCTTGTTATGATTAATAAGAATATGTTATAGCCCAAATATCCTTTATTTTGATTCTTCGTTTTATGATTATTAAATTATTATTCTTTTTATATAGGGCTTGTTTAGGAATTGAATTATTTGTTTGACTCTTTCTCTCTAATTTATACGACTTATGATCTCATAAATTTGTATGGCTTACGACTTTTCGGGATCCATATCGAGAGTGGTCTAGTGTCTTAACAACATGAATTCCACTATGTTTATTAATCAACTCTCATTTATCAATAAATTTTCTTTAAATAGAACTCTTACACCATGAGTGGCGCATTATACATAGAATACTTACAATTGCACTACTTATTTTTTGGTAATTTTAATAACACGATACACTTCTATAATATGAAGTTTAATTGTTAGTTTGCATGCTTGTCATATCATTTTCTACGACAATATCTGAATTCCATTTATACGTTCATCTCCTTCTATACTAATTCCTATTATTAGTCCTCCAACAATTGGCCATTTTGTACCAGTCGTTTATCGCTAACATTCTTTGTACCACTCCGTTTAATACGCATCAAAATGTATCTTTAGTACTTTTAATGTTTAAATCACTTAATATATTATATTGCACCTTATTCATTTCATACTTAGTTAGGTGCAATAAGTATGTATATATATATAGTATTTACCCATTACTCTTCTTGCCATTCTTTTATCCCTTTTATCCATTATAGGTTTTCTTATACTAATCTTGAATGTAGCACTCTTCTTGATAGAATTACCTTTTTTATATCTCAGTTTATCCTTGCTTAAACTTGCTCTCTCTCTCTCTCCATAATAGGTATCAATAGATATTAAGCCTACTTGGTCTATTTATTTAGCTATTTATGTTGCATGAGTACAAGTACCTTTACAATCCCTTTTTTAATTACGAGACTACATTAGCACACCTATCGCTCAATATTAGCAACCCTAAATCTTTTATTTATATAGACATAGCATTCCTTATAAAACTTCTTCTCTACACCTTGTCTTTCACGTTTATTGGTTCTCATCTATTTAATCTATTTATTAGGTCTTACCTCTTAATATCTTAATGTGTTAATTTATAATCTTGTTTATGCTCATCGAGTATAGGTTCACTCATTATACCTTTATTCGAGATTGATTACATTATTACTTTCATACCAAATAAAGTTACAACCTTCACCCTACCATAACCTATTAGCTTCATGGTATGCTAAACAATGCTAACCCCATGGGCTCATCTATACATCATCGTATCCTTTCTCCAATATTTGTATATTCATCTTCATCTTCAGAGGGATTCTATCATAGGTGCGATAGGACCTTAACCTTCTTGAGAACATCATATGAATTTGTATATCCAATTTAGAAAACATGGGAAGAACCTTGGACCCTATAATCTTATATATAATCTCTAAATAATTCGATGTGATATAACAAAGACCCCTTAGAAT